>WHYT01017583.1:530521-702404 GCA_009806455.1 Tetrax tetrax
GTTGCATTAATTCAGCAGATCAGGGCACAGAGATGCTCTTCCTGCTTTGTGAGTTGAGTGCTAGCTCTGATCCATCCAAGTTCAAGCAAGTCAAAGTTGTCTTGGTGAAACCACCTGCACAGCCATGCATTCATTTCCAGGAGAAGAGTTTTAAGTAGCAGATGCCGCTCGTGACCAAAATAGCTGGTGCTTTATTAATGGAAGGAATTTTCCCTTCCTCCTTTCATACGTGAACTGATCTGACCAATGCTGAGAGTACCGGCTCTGAATGTGTTGTTTCTAGCTGACTCAGATCTCTAATTCCCATGGAAAATTCATAAGGAGATTATCCAAGATGCCGTTAGAAGTTTATTTAGTTGAAACTCAGAACCCCAGTACTGGATTTAGACTAAGCCACTGACATCTTAGATAATCTGCTGTCAGAGGCCTGACATCCCTCTCCTGTGTCTGGACCACTTGGCAGAGCAGGAGCTGATGTTGACCAGGAAGTACTGTTGTCCTACCAAGAGAAGGTGGCAGAATTCAGAAAAATGTTAAAAAAAAATATATACACGTCTGTGGAAGGAATGTATTCAGTGAGTAGAGGGGTAAACAGACATCTATCTAAACAGTGAATTGATAATGTGCAACGGATTGAGGTATCAGATGTATTTGCATAGATAGAATCATGGAATCGTTAGGGTTGGAAGGGAGTAGGGTTCATGCATTCCTCACTGATGTTAGAGTCTCACACGGCAGTATCCTCAGCTGATACTGTCCACTATTTCTGGTCACCTGGAAAATCTGCCCGATGCTGAAGGAGGAGGAGGGATTGCTTTGTATTAGGGTCCTCTGTCACATAGTGACAACTGTAACACAATGTGCTTGGAAGTAAAGCAGTCATACCTAAGGAAATACAGATTTGTACGTGGCACTGCTGAACACCACACTGGTGATGTCCCAGTGTGAGCATTGTGCCAGTCCAGCCTCAGCAGTGGAGATGCGTAAGAGAAGTTCTTCCAGTGCAAAGGTCCAGTAGTGCACTTACACAGTGACACTGATGAGGAAAAAAAAATAGTTATGACATTCCAATAATTTTTTTCCAGTTACTAATGCATTTATCTGAATTGCTGCTTGATGCATAATTTAATCTGATAGGCATGTTCATGCAATCTTTCTTCTCCCTCACTGGCACCTGTAGCCTCTCGTATTTTGATAAATAAAATCAGATCTTTTTCTAAAAAATTCTCTCTTTGGAGTTCTGTGTAGCTGAGGTGGTCAGAGAAGTGATCGTCCGCATCAGAGCTCTTGAACTAAAATACTTGCGCCCGTGTCTCTGTTAACGCTCAGATCTCCGTTGGTCCTTGACCTTTCTTTCAGCCAGTGCCTTCCCACGCTTTCTGTACGAAGGTGATGTGCAGGAGCAGACCTCCAGCTTGCAGAAGACAGCTCAATTCATTTGAGATAAGTGACTGCGAGCCAGGACCATGCCATTCGTTCTGTTGAATCGGAGTCGCATTCACAATTCATCTGTTTATGCCCCGATTAACCATTCAAATAAAATTTTTATCACTCCTAGTTAAAAGCAGACATAAATGAGAGCTTCCTCTTCTGAACAAGAGACCTTGCTCCGAAACAGAATTCCTTCTTCCTGGAGCCAGGCAAAATAACCAAGAGGGGTGACAGATGATTCATCTACCAGTGCTCTCCATCAAAAACTGTAGCTAAAACAAGATTACTAAGAAGAAGAGTGCTATTAAAGGAGGAAACTGCTGCTGTAATTTTGTTAAGGAACATGAGATTATTTAAAAGCCTTTTAAAAAGTGTGTTTGTTCCGGGAGAGGAGGGGTGAGGGAGGATTTTAGAGGAAGGGAGAAGGGAGAGAGATTATTAGTCTTTCTTGCCTATGAAGATTCATGCCGCTCTCTTTGCCCTAGCCAGCAAGGGGAGTCATTTCAGGAGCCAGTGCAAGTCATTACTTTAGCCCTAATTAATAGGACACAAGCTGCACCTTAGCTTTGCAGAGGCTGAAAACACTGAAAAAAAAAAAGCTTGTGGGGCATAGAGCATTTGGTGCACTGTACTGCACGCTATTGCAGGTTAAGATTTTTTTCCCAGCCTGCGTTTTTGTTCCTGGCAGTGATGATCCGTAGCGTGCTCGCACAGCAGCAGTCTCACACTGTTCAGTATTGCTTTATAAACTGTGCTAGCCAGTTTTGCACCTGGTTAGCACACGAAGCAGCGATGAAGCGGGCAGTGAAACAGGCTGTCACCGCTTTCAGCAGGTTCCACCGTGTCTTATTCACAGCGAATTACACAGCAAATACATGTTGGTGCAGTGACCTCATAGGAAGCGGTGCAGGAACCTATGGAGCAGAATCCCAGGGACGGGGGAGCCAGGATTTAGAGTGAGTCTGCCAGGACAGATCTGGTGCTGGCTGCAGACCTTAGCCCGGGGACCGCTGCCGGATTTGGTCTGCGCCCGGTGCACCGGGTTCCCCGCGGAGCCCAGCCAGTACAGCTGTCCCTGGGATCAAGGGCAGAGCCTTCCCCTGGAAAGTTGGAGATCCCATTCTGCTTCTGAAAGTGGCTTCTTCACATACCGACTGGATGTATTGTACCCATTATTGAGAGAGACAGACCACTGGCCAGGAGTTACACATAGCCACTCCAAATGTGGCTCTGCTTAGAAAAAGCTAAAGGACCGAAAGGATCCATTAAGCCTGATCCTTCAGTTGTACAAAAAGCATTTTGTGTACAGTGTCAACTCACAGCCAGAGCTGCGCATTTTGATCAGATTTTCAAGGTCAGACAGAAACTTGGTGGTGATCCGGTCTGACCTCAGCTGGTTTCCAGGCTCTCATGCTGTTTGCTGTTATTAAGAGAGGCTCAGGCTCTGCGGTGGGGCTCCCTGCCTTCAGTTCAGGAAGGGACACTCTCTGGGCAGGATTTGGCCTGGGGGCTGTGTAAAAAGCTGAGAAAACACTGCTGAGTGGCCGAGAAAAATCTCCGGGACCCAACACGGGTTGTGTCTGTGCATGTGATTCTATGATTCTGTGATTTCTCCTGGACAAAGGAAGAGTGCTCTGGAATGGAGCTCATACCTGTTCGTTAACCATGTGTTGAAGTTGCACTGCTATCATCAATTAATGGTATGTTTTAAGTGCAGGGCTCCACTGAGCAGGATATTATAAAAGTCTGGCTTTGTGATGTAGCAGGATGGGGAAGTTGGGGGAGCTACGGCAGTTCAAAAACCAGAAACGTTATGTGAAGGAGCTTGGAAGTTGAGAGAGGTTCCAGTAATGAACAATTTTGAATAAAAAGATTGAATTCAAGCTGGAAAAAGAAGTTCAGGATGTGGCTTGTTTTCTGTAGTTAATCCCTTCTAAATGTTTAAGAAGAAAAAAAGAAGAGAGAGGGAAAGGAAATGATGCTTTGTTTAAAAACAGGATCAGAGATTCTACTAAACACATGAAGAAATCCCGCAGTGTATTGTACCCTGGGATCCCTCCCCTCAAAAAAGGCTCACCCTACTCGATGCAGTCCTGGAAGAGACAGAAATGAGTTTGCATTTTAAAAATGTACATCTAGGGTTTTGTAGCTTCCGAATTTGGTTTTGGCCCTCAATGTGTGTGTCCAAAGCGTACGTGTTGCAGACAAGCCGTGATGTGTGTTTGCAAGGGAACAGGGCATCGGACCTGCTGTTACTTTAATGCACAAACTGGCCCTCGTCTGGAGAGACACCCCCCAGCTCCGATGTCAGACCCACCGTCGGGCTGGCACAGTCTCCCCTCACTGCCACGCCAGGTGAAATCTCTCTCCCCAGGCCAGCAATGTACCTGGGGCCTCCGAAAGCCTGGATCCATCCAGCGTGGACCAAAACACAGGGAGCTGGCTGCACGCCCAAATGCAGGGTTTTGTATTGTGTCCTTGCATACATTTCCAGGCAAAACATATTACACCTAGCTTTGGATGCCAAACTTCTCCAATTATGAGAGAACAGTAATTCACCAAGGAGTAAGTATTCGTTCAATTTCCTTTGCTTGGAAATGATACCGAGAATCTGTTCTGAATGGAGGCAGATGAAAAATGCTACATGTTAATGCATATTCTGGGTTAGCTGTCTTTGTTAAATTAGAATGAATGCTGCTCATTTCCCATCTGGTCCTCTCTGACATTACTTCCAGAATATATTCACAGCTCTTATTTGTACAGTACAAATGGCTGGCTGTAGTACCAACTTTACCTTTTATAGGCTGCTAAAATGTTGGTGCCAGATCGCAAATAACGTTCTACTTCTAGGAAGCATCTGTGGACATTACTTGCTCCGACAGCTTTCTTTTTTCCCTCCTCTTATTTTCTTTAAATGTAACCATATATGTGGAGCGAGTTTGTTGTCAAACCGAGTGAAAGTTGACGGTTTGACAGCCCTGGAGCCTTCAATCTTCCTCGCGCGGTGAGGATGCAGCAGGCAGATCAAGCAACGTGCTATCAGCCTTCTCATCTCTTCTGCGCAGCCTTCCCTGAGGGCTGAAAGAGCAGATATTTCTCCATCTGCAGCTGCTCGTTGGTGCCTTTGCTGGCTGCTGTGCCGAGGGATTTTGTGCTCTGGATCCCTGAGCGCTCTGGGTTGCCCTGAAAAATACCAGTACAACAGAAACCAACCAGCTCTCAGCTGGTGACCTGGGATGGTTTTCTGATTATTCCTCAATCTCTCCATCTGTGAGCGTTTGTTTCTGGCGGTTTCCTTAGCAGGCTCCCCATTTCAGCAACCTCCTCCCCTGCCCTCCGATGCGTTTCAGACCTACCTTGGTAAACAGAGTGTTGTGATCCGAAACGCCCACGTTTGTCTGCCTGGAGTGACCAAGGGCTGCAGCGCCGTGCCGGGAATTCTCACCATAGCAACTCCCAGCATTGACAGAATTTGGTACTTATTAAATGGACTGTTTGTTTACCTCTCAGACTACAACCTCCGGTGAAACACCGCAAGCTGAACAATGCCAGGCTGCCACTAATATCTTCACATGTGAAATAGATAATTACTAGGTTCTGTAAATGAAACAGATACAGAAAAGCCTGTGTAGGGTAGGAGCATTGCAGATGTAGGGTGACACACTGTTATTATGGGAAGATCAGCACGCATGCTCATCATACACTGCCAGGTGGTCTTGACGGATCCAGCAGAAAGTGAGTTCTGCCAGTCACATCTCAACAGATGATCTAAGTGATGGTGTTTACAGAGGTCAGTTCACGGGCTTAGCAAGCAGCAAATGCATGGGGGGAAAGAAAAAAAAAAAAAAGAAATTATTGGTACCCCAACAGAAAATAAGCAAGCTTGCAGATAGAAGATCAGCGCTCAGCCTCTAAGGGATCAAATGTATGGAAGTGAGTTTTAACATGTTTGTCAATGCCTAAAATGCAAAATTCTGTAACAGTCCAAAAGTGATTTTCATAGAATCATAGAATGGTTAGGGTTGGAAGGGACCTTCAAAGGTCACAAAAGGGACCTTCAAAGGTTTCACAAAACACCTCCCCACCCCGTCATCTGTGCAACTGCTTCAGTTCCAGCAATGTGGCATCTGCCAGCCTCTGTGCAACCCCGTGCTTCCAGTGGGCCATAACCTGGCGTGAGGCTGCTGTAAACTGTGTTCAGCAAAGGATACAGGTGATGAAAATAGGAGGAAGCACCCAAGGTCGAACCTCTTCTTCTTCAAACCTCTTCTTCGAACCCACCCCAGAGATACCCAGCCTTCTTAGCAGCACCTCTGTCTGGGCGATGGCTTTCAAGACCTACACAAGGGTGCTGCTGGGCACTGCTCAGGCAGGAGCGGGGCAATGCTCAGCCTCGGCACAATTTCCCCAAGCCGTGGTGTCCCATGGGTGCTGCGCACTGGGTGCAAACTGCCCATGCACACACCCTGGCAGCAAAGCCTGGGGTTAGCCCTGTAAAATCAGCTGGTAGTCAGCACAGCCAAATCTCTGGAGAAGGGGTACGTGTAGGCATGGCCAGAGCACAAACTGGCAGCATCGAGCTTTGAGCATCCTGTGGCATGCAGCTGCAGTTTCTATCCGGCACCCCACTGCATTGCCCCCTCTCCCACGAGTCTCCTAGAAGCCTGGGATCTGGGTGGGAATTCCTGCTTGTCCCTGCCTACCTGCTGCCCGAGCCCCGCTAAGGTTCAGAATGTTGTCAGCAATGAGGGGCCTGATCCAGGCAGCGTGGCTGTAAGATGCCGAAAGAGGAAAGAGAAGCCGAACTGCATAACCCTCATCTGGCATCCCCATCAAAAGGGGCCGGGGCTGCTGCTCAGCTCCCTGAGCCAGGCAGGGAGGGGATGGGAGGTGGGCTGGAGTCACTTCCCATACCATCACCTAATTAGAGCGTTTCTGTAAGAGGGGACGAGCTGTCTGGTCACAGATGAGATGCTTTGGACTTTGTGCAGGCAGGTGCTTGTAGGAAAGGAGGGCAAAGGGGAGAAATACCTCTGTGACAAGGGTGAGCCTGGAAACCAGCCTCCAGAGCACTGCTGACTGCAAAAAGCCGAGGAATCCACCGGCTTTTATTAACACTTTTCCTCGGGTCTTACCTTGGACTAACCTCTCTCCCTTCCTTAGGCAGTAATTCTTGCTCTTTTTTTTTCCATAACCTTATCGCTTTGCTAATAGTCCTCTCTTCCATGCAGGTGCTAACCCCTCTTTTCGCTTACCTTAAGTAATTAACCAAATTAAACTCAAGAAATTGTGCACAGATATCCCCGGATTGGAACTGCTGCTTCTCTTCCAAACCCAAAGAAGGCTTTTTCAGCCCTGGAAACCTGCCTGTTTTCTGTAGCCTTGTGAGCTTGTCTGATGAGGGCCGTTATATCTCCGTACAACCCTAGCCTTGCCTAATGGCAGGGAGCAGAAAGCCTTGTGCTCTTGTCCCTGTTCTCCCAACTCTTTCAACATCTGTTTAATTTTAAATGCAGAGTGCTTTCCGTAGGGGTGCCCTGAGCATGAGGCTGGGGAGCTGTTTCCGCTCCTCATCTCCTGGCTAACGAGAGCCTCAGTTATTTTTGACTCAGCGTTGGCGGCAGGAGGGACGGAGAACGCCGCTGTATCCCAGCCAGACGCGGGTGCCCTCTTGGGGAACTTCCAGTGGGTTTGGCTCCTCATCTGAATGTGGCCATGGTGGGAACCAGCGGGTCTGGTCCTCATAGCTGGGGTCCTCCCTGCTCACAGCAGCAAAAAATCCCCAGAAGGCAGCGGGGAATAAATTGCTACAGCAGCAATGGTTTCAGCTACCGGGATCTTGGGAGGGCTTGTGCAGGCTGGGACACCACAGCTTTGCTGCCACCACCCAGGGAACAGCTCTGAGCACTGCTGGTCTCACCCAGAACCACACCTTGATGTACGGGGTAGCATTGCGGTCCACTTGTACATCACAGCCCCTCAGAACTTCAGCATCCTCTGCTTCAGGGTGCTTGGCTTTAGATGGCAAAGATTTTGTTTTCTGAGGTGCTGGACTCTCCTTGCTCCTGGCACAATCAGGGCAGAGCACAGCACAAGCATCAAATTAGAGCCTCCAGTTCAGTTAGAGCATGGGGATAGCAGCAGCAGCATGCCCGGAGGGGAGAAGTTATTGCTGTCCTTTTGAAAGGACAAGGATGGAGTTCAGTGAAGGTATGAGGATTAAGCAAATGCTAATGGTGAGCATGTAAATGGGTGATCAGATTAGAGGGAGAGCTGCAGGCTGGTACATGTGGGGACAAGCAGAGTTATGGGGCAGCTACCGGCCACAAGACTCTTGCCGTGGCTGCTCCTGCCTCTCAGAGAGGTGCTGCTATGCCTTGTTTCCAGTTTGGGACGATCCTCTTGGGATGTTCCAGCCTTACCACTTACTATGACCTAGCACATTTGATGTTTCAAAGTATTTTTTTACTGGCTGTCATATGAGCTGGAGTATGACCCAAAATATAGCCTTGAGTATTTCAAGGTGATCATATGGAAGATCTTCAACAGCTGAAATTTCTTCAGTGTCAGACATTTGGTGGTGCTTGAAGATACAGAGGTGTTGAAAGACAGTTTCCTGCCATTCAGTTCTGCAAGGAGAGGGGCAGTGGCATGTGTTGGGCTCTGACGGGGTGATAATTCCCCACTCACACAGAGGATCTTTCAGTCAGCCTTGTGTGGGACTTCCTCAATACAGGATAAAGTCATGGTCCCTTGGAAATTCACCATGAGTTCCCATGGACACTTAGAAAGCATTATCTTTGCTCAAGAAGTAAGCAATGTGCAGAATTAATTACATAAAATAGGAAAAAAAATGGTATGTGGATTTTGTACATGAATGAGCTAGGTAAGAGGAAATATGGGTTTTCTTTTCACCAGATTATTTGTTTCTGCTTTCCTACTTCCATGATTTCTGACAAATTGCAGTTCCCCAGCTACACTTCAAAACATTAAGGAGAGCAGTTGCGGAAAGTATGGGATTGAACCCTGGAAGAAAATTGGCATTTTTTTCTCAATTCGTAAGGAAATCCCAACCTGAGTCTTTGGCTGGACTCAAACCATCCCTGAACACCAGTGGTTGTTTCTGGTTACTGCTTTAGAAGTAACAGGTCCTGGGGACCTGTTCAACATAAGAACTTCTCTGCGTTTGCATATGCAGGACTGCCCTGTGGGGAGGGAAAGAGCTGACTCAGTCCATATTAACCCTGGTCTCTCCTGGCCATACCCTTCCTGCCCCAGTCACGGTGCTGGGCTGTGAGGGAGGCAGAGGTCAGCAGCTGAACCTTTCCCCTCCCAAGTCCTGAGCTACAGGGCTCCCTGCACATCCCCCTGCTCACTTCCCGCTGTGAAACCACACATCCATGATTTTAGGCTGAATTGAAACAGGGCTTCAGGGGCAGCGGAGCCCAAACCAGACCTGAACCCCCAAATTTACCCTGGTTCAAATACCTGGGAGACGACTGCTATGAATCAGACAGTAAGTCCCTTTGTTTCCCATTTCTGACTCGTCCTCTTTTACTGCCTCACGTTTCCAGCAATGAACGAGTCCAACTGCCAGTTCGGAGAATTATTTTTGTGGCAGAGCGTGCCTGATGGAAGAGACACCCATTGCTATCCATTTCCATTAGCAGCCTGTCAATAGAAATTAAATTACATGAATAAGGCGCTATCAGTGCCAACATCACTGCAGGAAAACATTAATTAATCCTCATTTACATTAGTCAGTGCTACCATCAAATAGACTCTTCTGTTGCTACAAAAGACATTTCCACAAATGATTGTTGCTGTCTGATAAACAGATTCACAGAACCTCACTGACTCACTTGTTGGGCACTCGCCATCGCGTTTGGGGTCTGAACGAAGCAAATGCTTTGTGGGCTCCTATTCAAAGCCCAGGTTGGAAGTTGGGCCTCCGAGTCCTATTCAAACCAACCCAGACACCAAAGAGGTGGGGCTCTGGGCTTTAAAGAAAATAAACCCCCAATTAACTTACACCAGTCAAAGCAAATTTATTTTTCTAAGGGGTTTGTGATGTGCCTGTCACCGTTATATCTAAACATCGCTAAGGCTCCAATGATCTTTCAGAGGGTGCTGTACAATAGGTGAAAACCAGAGGAGACTGATCTTTCCCTTCTGGCTCAAGAAGGAATGATTAAGAGCTAAACTCTTTCCTGAATGAACATTTAAGTAAGGCATATCCTATTTAAATCCCAGGATGTCTTTACTTTGGGATTTTTTAGCCCCGCTGAAATTCAGATCTGCCAGCAGGCTCTGTCTTCAGTGCAGACTGAAGCTCTTACATCCAAACACTGCTGCCCTTTGAGGGGCTTCAAGCCCCAGCTCTGCAGCCTGGCTCACCTCAGGGAGCCGATCCCTGGCTGCCTGCCCTCCCTCTGGGAGAAGGAAAGCAAGGAGCAGTGCTGCTGCCTCAGGAGAGCCGGCTTTGGCACACAGTTTTTGGGGAGTAAAGGAAAAAACGGTGTATGACGGGATCCACATCTGGGGCTCATCTGGTGCAGTGGAAGTGACCCCAGAGGCTTCCCTGATGCTCCCACACTCTCATCATCCCATCCATTTGTTGAGCTGGCACAAGTGACCTTACCACCAAACAACACAGATGTGGATCTGTAGCCTGGATCCTTCCAGCGCACCTCCTGGGAAGAGAGGGTCTGCTAAATGGAATGGGTCAGAAAGCATTTTGGAGAGGTCAGGTGCCTACTTTGGGATTGTAAGCCCTGTTCTTGGACATGGATACTGGATGCAGCAACATTTCCACTATTTCCAAGGTTTCCCATGGATCTGGAGCACTATCACCTGATCATCAGTCCCAGATGGGGCACGTTGTTGCTCCAGGAGCTGTGCAGGTATCGGCTCAGTCTGAGCGATGGACCAGGCAGAGCTGGAATCGCAAGCGTCTCTGCCTGTGGTAAAGCCAGAAATGAAGACAGCAGTCCTGGTGGCAAAAATCAGAAGGATGAAGAAGAAGAAGTGAGTAAAAAGTGATGAAAACACCAGACTGTCTTTAAATCATGGCACTGACTTTCTAAATAAGTTGCATTGCGCAGCTGGCTTTGCTGGCCACAGAGGTGACCATGTGTACCGGCACCACAAACATTTTATTCTTCTACTTCGCTGCAGAAGACAAATTGGTCTAATGGGAGGTGGGAATTGGTGGAAATGGAAGTAGCGATCACAAGCAGCTTTTGCCAAGAGATAAGAAATGCCATTAGCAGTTCTTCTCTGTGGCAGACTGCTGGGTCATGGGCGCTGCTCCTCCTCCCTCAGCGTTCAGGAGAGCACTTCATCCAGCCACCACCGCTGCCGGAGAGCTGTTTGGAGGCACAGAGCTGCAAATTGTTGTCTCTGCTGGAGACCTGTGTGCTTGTGCTCAGGGTCTTTCTTTTACCCACGTGGTAGGTATGAGTAGTAGTGTCGGTATGAGTCTGTACACTGAAAAGCACTATTTTGAGCCCGTGGTGAGGGACAGAGAAATAACAGAAAAATCAGCCTAAAATTTCTGTATTTGGGTAAGTTTTGAAGTCCTATTCAATGCTTTGGCTGTAGAGCGTCTAGCACAAACTGTTGGTTACTGTAATAAGTCTCTAAATCTACTGTAAGTGCCCTTCCACTTCTTTCCCTCTTTTCACAAGGTATGGGTTCAGCTGCTGAATGACTATGGGGATGTATTAAGCAATAAACA
This sequence comes from Tetrax tetrax, assembly GCA_009806455.1. Classification (NCBI taxonomy): domain Eukaryota; kingdom Metazoa; phylum Chordata; class Aves; order Otidiformes; family Otididae; genus Tetrax; species Tetrax tetrax. The sequence goes on from WHYT01017583.1 coordinate 541,692, forward strand.
GCAGAGTCCAGATCAAAAAAAGCTTAGCTGGGATAAAGATAAGGCAGTATCCACACAATCAGTGTACGCACAGGCAAAACCGAGAGCAAGAAACATGGGATGCACCTCACAAACACTGCGCACGAAAGCAAAATACACCCCGTAACCCTCCTGACATGTAGAGTGAGGAAGTGGAGATGTAAACGGGATCTATTTATTGGCCCTGCCCCAGCATGAACTGTCTCGGGAGGGCAGGGATGGGCAGTGGTTTCCACTCTGGGTAGGAGGAGATGCTGCAATGGAGCTTTGAAGCTCTGCTGGTCCATGTAGGGGCTGCTTTCTGCAGTGCCCAGCCTGGTGCTGCTGGGCAGGGGTGCACAGATCATCGATCTCCTGCTCCATCTCTCTCTACACCTATCGATCTATAGGGAGAGAGCGTTTCGGTGCCCCCTCCCTTGAAGCCAATGCCTGAAAAGATCTCTGCAGGAGATAATGGTGAGCAGCCCTCAATGAAACCGTGAGCTGAATCTGGTTCACAGCGATCGCTTGAAATGTGTTACCCAGTCATCTGCTACCTTGTACTGCGTGCCAACAGTGATATAATGAACCGCTGATCGTTCACTTAATAGCTACACTGTGGCTGAAAAGCTGGGGACTCCTACATCATGTAAATTTGCCTAGATTTCATACGCCTACTGGTGACCTCCAATCCCTGTTACAGTGGTTTCGTTCCGCTGAATAGAATGGGTTTATTCTGTTTTTCCAGTGAGGTAAATGAAACGAGAGTCAGGTCCCTAATAATTATGTTAAACTGCGTTGAATTACCCATGGCAGAAAGTCTCAACTCAGGTACAATGGCAGGTATTTAAGATTTTTAAATGCTTATTTTTAGCTCTCCTTGCATGAGATGCTTTTTTAGTCCCAGTAAGCCTTTACTCACTTTTCCAGATCATGAACCTCTCTGCCTCAAAGGCATGAGTGAGGATGCAAGGGCTGTTACTCCAGGGGATTCTCACCAGTAAAATTAGGAGTAATCAGATAAAAATAATGTGGCTCCATGAAAAACTGATAGTGTTGAAAGTGGAGAAGAAATTGTGGATAGTCTTACCTTGGGGATTTTAAAAAGCAATGATTTAAAGAAGCCAACTGCAGTATGTGCTAAGACATCAAAGCCAAAAAACACCTTCAAATGACTCATCACCTTAGAAAATGCCCATTTATTTGAAAACAATCTCCTTAACTAAACTCAGAGACTGGCTTCAGTCTAGACCCCATGCCCTCTGGCCAAGGCTTTATTTGTCATACGACTGGAGTATCTCCCATGTGGCCAGAATCCCTGTGCCACGGTGGACAACCTGGTGTCCTTGCCCTTGTGCTCCCTGGTTTCTCCCACAGCCTGGGGGTGGGCAGCTGAGCGGGGTGCGAGGGACTGATGTGATTTCCTTCTCCTCAGTTGCTGGACACGAGGTGAATCCAGCTGACTGGAAGCTTAGTTGATTGTAAGACAAGGTGGGAGAGTCTCGCCTCCCATCCTCTGTGCCATCTCCCTCCAGCCTCTCAGACTTGGTGCTCAAGGAGGGGCTGGAGTCACTGGGAGCACACAGGGCTCTGCGGGGCTTTTTCAATGGCTACTGAAGTTATAAAGCAGGTGGTGAGTTATACAAGGCAGGAGAAGAGATGATCCAGGGAGGGTGTTTGAACAGCAGGCTGGAGAAACTGTTTCTTCCCCTGCACCTCTCATCATACAAGTCGCAAAAAGTGCGTGGCAAATTACTCACATGCAATTTTGTAGTGTATTTCTCATTTTCTAGGCACCCAGCATGAGACACATTGCCACTACAATTTAGAGAATAATAGAATCATTTAGGTTGGAAAAGATCTTTAAGATAATTGAGTCCAATCATAAACTTACCACTGCCAACTCCACCACTAAACCATGTCCCCAAGCACCACATCTACACATCTTTTAAATACCTCCAGGGATAGTGACTCCACCACTTCCCTGGCAGGCTGTTCCAGTGCTTGACAACCCTTTTGGTGAAGAAATTTTTCCTAATATCCAATCTAAACCTCTGCTGGCACAACTTGAAGCCATTTCCTCTCATCCTATCACTTGTTACTGGGGAAAAGAGATCGACACCCAACTCCCTACAATCTCCTTTCGGGCAGCTGTAGAGAGTGCCTTCCACATGAAGTGGAGAGCCAAAGTGAAGTCTCAGGACATCAACGATCATTGCATTATTTGCTCTCTGCTCATGATACTCCTGTCCCTTTGTGGGTCTGCTGGGCATGTGTGTACTCATGCACTGAGGGAAGGGTGGGAGATACCCATTGACTTGGCTGTGCTTCAGAAAGGATGTAAGGAGACAAAGACTGGATTAATACCTGACTTCTGATTTTCAGATGTCTTAGGGCTCGCAGCTGGTGCAAAGTCTTTATGTTTAAACCGCAAAGTCTTTATGTTTAAACTACAAGGTCTGTTTGCTATAAAACATGGAGTATTCAGAAAAATCTCAAGCTGAGCACTCCTAGTAATGGGGAACATTACAATTTCATAGGATCATAGAATCATAGAATGGTTAGAGTTGGAAGGGACCTTCAAAGGTCATCTAGTCCAACCCCCCTGCAAGGAGCAGGGACATCCCTGACTAGATCAGGTTGCTCAGAGTCTCATCCAGCCTGGCCTTGAACGTTTCCAGGGATGGGGCATCCACCACCTCTCTGGGCAACCTGTTCCAGTGTTCTACAACCCGTATTGTGAAGAATTTTTTCCTAATATCCAATCTAAATCTACCTCCCTCTATTTTAAAACCCATTACCCCTTGTCCTATCACAACAGGCCCTGCTGAACAGGCTCTCCCCATCTTTCTTGTAGGCCCACTTGAGGTACTGGAAGGCCGCTATCAGGTCTCCCCGGAGCCTCCTCTTCTCCAGGCTGAACAGCCCCAGCTCTCTCAGCCTGTCCTCACAGGAGAGGTGCTCCAGCCCTCTTATCATCTTCATGGCCCTCCTTTGGACCTTCTCCAACTGGTCCATGATTTTGACCATAATCTCCTAGTTCTTCCTTTTTCCAGCTTTCAAAAGGAGGTAATACCACTGGGATTCCTAGGGAGTCATGCTGATGGAGTCTTCAATGCTGGCAAACTGCTCAGCTACTGCAAAGTGCAATAGTTAGCAATGGGGCAGGAAAACTGAGGTCTTGATGTATTTAAAGACATCCTTAATCCTGCTGCTTTACCTGTGCAGTAATTGATTTTCCAGTCCTGTTTATAATTTCAAAGGTGTGAACGGTTCCTTACCTGTCATGAGAAATAAGAGGGGAAAAAAGCTCATCCTCAGAGATTGTCATTTCATGGCTTGATCCTAGAATGGTCATTCATTGGCTCAGTTAAAGTAGCTTGAAAGATTTGGTAGCTTTAATGTGAGTTACATCTCAAATTAGACACAGCACCATGGTGGGATGAAAAGCTGGTGTAGAAAGGAGATGGAGAACTGCCATGATTGTGAGATACCGAGTATGTTTGGTTACACACACCTCTTATTTGTGTTGCTGTAATCCTTGGAGGCCTAGCTGTGGTTTAGCACCCCATTTTGCAAAGTTCTTGTTGGTTCTCCTCCTTTGTTGTACATTTGCTTTGAGATAACAGGTAATTGCATGGGAAATAGAAGTTGGGCAAGAGATCAGGACAGGGTTTTGCTCTCAGAGGCTACCCAGAAAAAGCGAGGTATTTCTATGGATAAGTACGTGCCAGACATCCCATCAGGATCATGTTTAATCAGTCAACAGTGATGACCTCCTTAAAAATTGCCATTTGCCTTAGGTAAGACATATCTCTCTGATAACCTCAGTATTTGCCTTATTCAAGATACTTCCCATAACGAGTACAATGAACTAGATGCTATTTGTTTAAGCAAAATTATTTATGTAGGGAAGGCCAGTGCTGTGACTCTCATTTGCAGGTGCTCTTGGGCAGCTGATGGTCACAGTGATGTCCGGTTTCAAAGGAGCCATTTCCCGCAGGGCTGCGGTGAGCCACTCTGCTCCCCTGCCCACGGGCAGCCCTGCCAGCCTGGGGCATCAAGCACAGCATCTCATGACTTTTCTCACCTATGGGCCCTAGGAAGCTCAACTAGATGCCTGCTACAGCCCAAATTGCCAAGAAAAAAAACCAGCAAAGCCGACAACACATTTTTATTCTTTGTTTTCAGTGTCTTTTTTCAGTTTTCAGCCAAGGTCTTCCCTGGTTTTCAGGTGCCTTGGTGGCTGTGGGTCAGGAGAAGGTGGTGGGCAGGGAAGGGCAGCCAGTGAAGATGTGACTCAGTCCTTCATTTGGGGTACTGAAGCATGCCTGGCTGGGAAGGACAAGGTTGTGACCCCAGCCTGAGTCTTTCTTACCTGCTAAAGTAAGAAGTTGAACATAAGAGACAGAAATGGACATAATGCTGCAGAAGAGAAATGGACATAAGGGAAATGGAAGATGAAATCTACCAAAAGCAAGGCAAGCTTTCACTCTCCAATAAATTTCTGCAGAAGAATCGGCAGAGATTTTAACTTTTTCACTGTAGTTTATAAATATATATATCTGCATGTGTGTGTGTGTCTATGTCAAATCCCCCAGCCCAGGCATGGTATGCTGACCACTCAATTGAATCTGTGAAGAACATTATACAGACCTACAGACCCAGGAATGACAAGGATTTTACAAGGGGCATATACACACACAGGACCCTGAAGCCTAATAAGGAAACTCTTTACCATTTGTTTAAAGACTACATAATTTATGTTTTTCATCATCTCACAGAGGAGAGAAGGTTGTTTACTTTGATTTGTTGATGCAGCAATTTTAAACACACTGTATGGTATGTGGAGTCTATCTGGAAAAAAACACACCTTATTGATTGTGGTGTAACCAACCCAAAACCATGGCACGTAAAGAAGAAAGCTGTGTGTAAAGGACAGAGTGTGTACCATCCCTGCTCATGTTATGCACCAGCAGCACCCTTTATGCAATGTTTGTGATCGAAGCCACCTTGCAGGAAGAATTGTAGGAAAAGAAAAAAAGAAAGACTGAAAATGCCAGATTTGAGGTGTGCCTTGGAGGCAGAAGGAGAGAGAAGCACCCATAGAGTCACCACAGGCTGCAGTGCTCCCAAAAGCTGTGGGTCGAGGTTCAAGCTCTGGAGGGCAGGTAGCTGTGAAACCAGAGGAACAACAGCGAGGTGACTCCACGGAAAATCTGCAGTGATAAATTGTTTGCTCTTAATATAAGCAGGTTCATAAACCAATCTGATCCCTGAAGCTTGAGAGAGACCAGATACCAGAAAGCACATTTTCAGCTGCAGAGCTGGCAGAAATCATACCTGGGATCCTGACCCAGGTATAGCGTTACATCGAGCTTCAAACAGGTTTGATTACCGGCGATGTCCTCTCTAGGTTACCCAGCACTGTCACGTAGGGTGAGGCTCTCGGAGCTAAAACGAGCTTTGATTTTTCTCATTGCAGGCAGAGCCTTGTGTCTTGGGTGTGCACAGTCCGTCTGACAGTGCTTTGGGAGCACGGGGCACAGTTTGCTGGGCTGCCAAGCGAAGTGTGGCCCATCACCTCTACCTGCGCCATGCAGGTGGGCACCCCAAACTAATCCCCAGGATGCAGCTCTCCCTGGGGCTACCCCCTTCTCCTGGGGAGCCTGGCCAAAAAGTCCCCTCTCGCTTGCAGAGCGGGTGCAGCAGCAGGGATGGCAACTCCAGCTTGGTTGAGGGGACTAAGCCAAAACTGGGGTGACCCTCTCTGTGCACATCTCATCACCTCCTCCACCCCTCAGTCCCTACCACAGGGAGTGTAAAGCCCCTCCTTTTGCTCTCCTTGCATCTTCTCTTGTTTTCATTCGCAGTACACAAGGGCGCTGACGATCGTAAGTGGGGACAGCAGACCTTCAATTCTTCAAACTTTTTACAAGAAAAGAGTGCACTTTGCCTAATATGGGCTGCTCCCTGGGCTCTTTGCTTACATCTGTAATTTTAAACAGAAGGAGTGGGTTTTGCTGGTGGCTTTTATTCCTTCCTTGCTCTCATTTGTTTTACTGTAAAGAAAATGTGACCGTGTGGTCTTACATCTTTGTGCAGAGGGCTCGCGTTCAGGCAACAGTTGAGAAGTAACAATTTAAGTTTGATAGCACGTTTTCATAGACCCAATATGCAAATAGTAGACATACAATGAAAAAGCCAGATTCTGCCTTCAGTTCCTGAGCCAGATTGAAGTAGGTGGGCTAACCAAAGTAAAGATCTAATTCAAACCTCTAGCTTTGTTTATAGCAACTGCTTTTTCCATCCTGAATGATCTTAACATAAACTGTTACTTTCACTTTTTCTTTTTTTTTTCTTTTTTTTTTTTTGTAGCACTTGTCTTTTTTGTTTACATCCTTATGCAACTGGGAGTTTATTGGCAATATCTCTTATCAGAGCTTCTTGCATTGTGCTAAAAATTCATTGAGGCATTGTTTTAGGGACAGAGAAAATAACTTCATCGTTCAGGGACTGTTCCCTGTCCTGCAGCTTAAATTTTTATTAGAGGTCATGAAATCAAGATACCAAGTAGCACAGTGGCTAATGCTGAAGTGGACTAGAAAAGTCCTCTCCTTAACTCTTCCTTCCCCTCTTCCAACTGAGACATTTTTTGACAAAATGAAGTTTTAGCTGCATTGAAGCATTTTAGCTTTCCTAAGGAAAAGCTGGATTTCTTCAATGGAATAGAGAAAGGCTTTTATATGTGAAAATTACTGTTTCTACTCACAAAAATGTTTCAGCAGAAATGTTTCAGCTAATCCACTAATAGCAGTGTGCCCTCTGTTCCTGAATTCTTAGGTTCAGATGATTCAGTCTGAATAATCCTGATTTTCCAATTTGGTACATGCATTTGGTTTATCTTCAATGTCCATTTTGTACTGAAGACCTAATCAGTCACCAAGTCTGAACAACATGAACATACAAACGCTTTTCAGCATCTCACCCCTCTGTTCCCTTGGTTTGTCATGTAGCAACACCCAGGTTGCCACTCTCAATACATACATGACCTGCTGCAATGATAAACAGCACAGATAAAGGAGCACCAGGCAGTGCAAGGAAGGAAAGGCCACCACTGCATCATCTCTTTCGGAGGTGTTGAAGGCCTGAAGGTGGTGCCTGCACGGGTCAGTATGGTGGCCTAGGTACCAGCACTATACAGAGTGATGTGACGCCCTGCTTAGATGCATCAGCCCAGGCCAGCAACCTGTCTCCAGGCTCATTAGCTCCAGGCACACTGAGTTTCAGCCAAACCAACCCTTCCCAGCTCTCCTCCCAGCCACTTGCTCCTGCCCTGCTCCTTCCTCTTGGCCATGGTTGCAAGAGGGTACCGGGGTCTGGTGAGGAAAGCAGCAGCAATCAGATTTGGCTGTAGGGAAAAAGTGATTTGTGTTTTCTCCTTCCTTGTGTAATTTTCCAGCTGGATCAGTTTCCTGGGCTGGCTCATGGAGACACTGCATGGGCAGGTACATGGCGAGAGGGTTTCCCTGGCACTGGTGAGCGATGAAGCATGGAGAGCTGCAGGGATGCCGAGAGCCAGCCATCCTCTTGAACGGGACCCCTCACCCCCGCATCTCATCGCAGGTGGCCGAAGCAGCTTCTGGTGAAGCGGAGCCCAATTGCCTCCAACAGGCTCTTGATTAAGCTATTATGTTTGTGACTAATTTCTTAAATATCTGCTTTCCTTCTTATGTTCCCTCAAGAGCCTCCCGCTCTGCAGTTGACTCACGCGCGAGCAGGTGCTGCTGGCAGAGACGGCGCGTGCCGATTTCTCCACCCCTGCCTCCAAACTGAGCCCCAGCGCTGCTCCTTCATCCCTGACCCAGGGCACGGATTCTGCCCAGACCTGTCCTGCTGTCAGTGGGATCGGAGAAATGACACTGTGAAGTAGCTCACAACACCCAGACCCATTGCCCCAAAGGCAATTTTACTGTTTGCTTTACCTCTCGATGAGGAAGAAAGGGTTTTGCAGTGCAAAGGGGAGTCTGGCATCAGAAAACAAATAATTTTCCACACAGAAACTGTCTCGTTATTTCTAAAGAAACCACCGTTTTCAGTGCTGAGTACTGCATGGAGCAGATTATGGTATCGTGGTCGGGTGGTCAGGGTAGGCCTGTGAACAAGCTGGTCAGCTGCGTGTCAGGGACGAGAACTGGATTTGACTGCAGCTGTCACACCACTGACAAATGAACCTGCCCTCCTAACTGAGTCAGTCTTTCTTAAGGGAATGGCAGGAGGGGCCAAACTCACACGATGCTGTAATGAAAGAATCACCAGAGCACTTGTTTGAAAATTGCAGCTCTTGCATTGCCTGAAAGTAAAATAATTGGCAGCCTCAGCCCTGTACTCAGGCTCACCATGGTCTGAGACAAGGCACGGACACCAGAGCTGGACCTCACATTGCATTTCGGGAGAGGTCAAGGAAGAAGATGAGGGAAAGATTTGTATTTCCTTGAATCAGGCATGGGCAAGGGAATTTTGGCAGCGATGCTGCTGCAGGATGCGTCCTCTGTCCTCTGGCAAAGCCCCGCCATGATGAAGGCCTGATTTGAGGTGCTGTGGGCTATGGAAGAGGAAAGGAGAGCAGGTAACCGTGTCACACACCCTCTTTGCAGTGAAGTTCCCTTGGTGGCCCATAAGTCAGATCCTGGTGCAGCAGCTCCATCCATCTGGAGAAGACAAAGAAGGGTTGTTCAAGCAGTGAGCACTGCCCAAACAGCTTCTCGATTGCTCTGAGTGGATGCTGGGTTTGGCCCACTGGGACCGAAATGACACAACCCAACTATTTTGGGAGCTACAGCTGCTCCTTTGCTCCTGTGAGGTGTTTGCCAGCCTTGCTCTGCCCCCTCTGCTGCTGGAGGCCCTGCACGGTGTCAGCGAGGGCCTTGAAAACCAGCCGTCCTTGCAGTAGTGAAAAATGTCACCTCAGAGAGCTCTGCAGCGGGAGGAGAAAGGGCAACAGTTGCCTGTCTGCAAGGACCTCACACCACGTTATTAACGTTTGGTGGCAAGAAAAACATCACCGGGAAAGACTTCTCTCTCCAGCGCAGGGGCACGGCTGCACTCTGCATCGGGGCTGTGCTGAGCCAGCCGGTGGATCTATACAATTTCCAGACCCCTTCCTCACTCGTCCTTAGCCTGGGAGAGCAGATGCAGCACCACTGAGCTCATTCCTGCTTTTCCTTCCATATTAGGCAGACCCCTAAGTGTCGTGCCCTTCGCTGAGCTAACATGATCTCCAGATAGCAGCAGATGGCACTCGACGGCTTGTGTTGGGTCTGCAGCTCCTCACGCATGTTTCGCCCTTCTCCAGGCGTCAATTCCCTCCCCAAGGTGGTGCCCCATCACATCATCTCTTGCGGGTGCAACCACTGGACCATGTCCTTTCTCCTGTTTAAAGATCTCCACCTGCCACCAGTGGATGTGGGCTCCTAATGAGCAGGTACCACTTGGATCAAGCTATGGATGCTGTGGAGAAGCGTTCCCCATAGAGGTGGCAGAGATGTCTCTTTGCCTTGGCCAGTGGTCTCCCTGTGACCTGTACCAAACGATAAAAAAAGACTGTGGAATAACTGAAAAATTACACATATCCTTTGATCGCTTTGGCCTCTGCCAACGCCTCCTCCTCCCCTCCCGCACCGTCGGGCTGCAGGGGAGTGAGATCATCCACACGCTCACTTGCAGCAGGTCGGCCCTTGCCGGCCCACCTGGTGCTCATGTTGCTAAATATAACGAGAATGAGTTGCACCGGCAAACACATCTCACTGTCGTGCGGCGGATTTTTTGTAGTAGATGTCTCGTGCTGATTTACCACAGTAGTCATCTGAAAGAAGGAGCGTGCACGGGGTAAGAGCCTTGGAGATGCCTTACAGACTCTTCTCTGTAACAAGTGAAACTCACACAGAAACTTGTCCTGGAAACAGTTGGATTTCCAGCCATTGCAAATGTTTGAAATATCTACACAACATGTTTATCTTAGCTTGTGGCTTCAGCTCTGAGCGTGTTCTGCAGTCTGTAACCACAGAGCAAGGGGGTTTTGCCTCTGCCTGGCAGATGAAATGGCCTAGCGAACAGTTTTATGTGATTAATGTAGCAAACGTTAAGAGTGTGCATGAAATGGAACAAGGCATCGCTCACGCAATCCCCCCCCAACCTGGCAATGAGTGTGAGTCAAGAGCTGTGAATTTATTTTCTGGCGGCAGATAGATAAAACCTGATTTAATGCACAGAGAAGTGACTTCACCCCAGGTATGCAAACACAAAGGCTTGATTTCACGTGGCTGATTCCCACAAGTGAATCCATCATTCTGGCGCTTGGTATAAATCAGGAGATGGGAAACAATAGGCTTTCTTGATAATGAAGAGTAGATTACACGGGTCACCTTCTTGGGCTGACATACACCCTCCGCCTGTGTGGATTATCTTTATTCCCCAGCTGCTCTCGACGGATCCTCAAACATGGATCATGGCAAAGACCAGCTGGCGTAGCTCCCCGTGCCTCCTCTCCTTTGCAGAACCTGCCAGCCCCACACCGTCCTCTGACTTCACTTTGTCATTTCTGATGGTATTTGGTCTCAACACCCATTTCTTTGGAGCCTGGGCAGAGAGTTTCACTGCTACCTGCTGAAACTCCCTGTCTTCCCCCACAACCAGGAATGGTGGTGGCACCCTGGGGTCTTCCAGCCTAGTGGGAAGGTCATGTCACGTCTCGTCCTTAAGGCTAACTTCAACATGGATGCTGTGCAAGGAGGAATAAGCAGATATTTGGGACAGTGTTCAAAGTTTCGCTTTCCCCTCCCATCAGAGAGCAGCCCGTTGCAGCCAAGAGGAGAAGGTGTGCACTTAGCTCATAAAAATAAACAGTGTTCTCTGCTGCATTCCTGGACATAATGTTTGCAGATCTGATATTCACTTGTGCCACTCCGGCAAGCATTAGTTGGCTCAAATACTAAATATTTACATAGCGTGTGTCACGTGCAAACTGCGAGGAGGGAAAGCATCGTTGCTCCCACTTACAGGGGAGTTAAGTGACTTGTCCGTGGCTGCTCTGGAAAGACGCTAGCAGGACCGAAAAGCCAGCAGAACACCAGGGCGCAGGGCTGCTCTCTTTCCCTGGGACCTTGGGAGCCATCCTTCTGGGGGAAGGTGTCCCTTTGGCAGCAGGGAAGGAGCAATAGGGAGTTCAGCACAGGCAACTGGATAGACCTTTGGGTGCCTCATGGAAAATCAGGTCCTTGCGTACGCTGTGATGGCATCACCGAGACCAGGCAGCTGGACTGGGTGCGTGGCTTAATTTCACGCAGGAGACAATGCCAGAGGCTTTAAAGAAGCAGCTGCCCCCTAACTCCAGAAAAGACCCAGACTTCTGAGAAAACTCATCCCTTCCAGCCTGCACAGCAAACAAATTGTTGCTCTTTCTGTTGACAACAAGCCATAAATTATCCCGTTACTTAAAAGGGAACGGCAGCCCGAGGAGCTGTGCTCTGGCCAGATAGCAGATGTTTTGTTTTAGCAGGGAAGGGCAAAACCCTTGCATTTCAGTGAGATGCCCCCATTTTACCCATTTTGTTGCCCAGCAGCCTGTGGCTTTCTGTAGGTTTCTACAGTAAAGGTCACATAGAAGGTTTGGGAATAATGCGCTCCCCTTGCTGCATGTCATGCAGATGGAGCTGAAAGTCTCTCAGGACTGGTTGTCTCCTGCATGTTTATTTTATTCAGTGGTATCATGTCAGTGTGTCTGCCTAAATATAGCTTCTGTGAAGAGCATTTCTAAGTTTCCTGTTACAGTTTCACTCACAGTTACCTTACAGTAAATGGAGGAAAATCAATGTAATCTCCATTACACACCGCGTTTAAATGTGCCTTGCTGGAAATTCTGCCCGGACTGATTCTCCTTTCATGGAAACTGCCCATCCTTTCTGCCTCTCTTCCTCCCTCTCCCTCCTTTTTTGTTGGAATAAACCACAATTTTTGTCATTTAAAAACCCCTCACTCCCCTTTGTCTGATGTGCCCTGCAGATCAGGCTCTCACAGGAACTGACGGTGCAGAAACCATGGAGTCCCTGGGCAGAGTTGCAACTGCAAAGCCTGGATTAATTGACTCCGTGGTGTTCGGACATGACCATTTCAGCAGCTTCTACAGAGTAAATTGAGCAGAAGGGTCAAATTCAAGGTAATCTCTGAATAGCAAACATTAGCCTAGAGCTTGCTTCTTTTGTCTTTTACAGACGAGACGATCCTACAAGTAGCAAGAATATGATTGATGTAAAAATGTATTCCCTTTGCTGAGGTGTTTAAATGAAGCTCTTTTACCCATCCCCACTGCTTCCAGTAACATGGAACTCCAGATACACAGAAAAAAAAATACTATTATCAAATCCCTGCAGTGTCAGTGTCAGCCGGTCACCAGTAAACAATCACAGCTATAAAATGATCCAACAGATGTTATGCTAGAGATGAGCAGTCCAAAATAGAAAGTCTAAAAATACCTCTGTGGGGCCAAATCACACCCTCTTTTTTATGTTGTGCTCTGCCATTTTTGGCCCACAATTGGCTCCTCGGTTCCAAATGTGGGTAGCCCTGTGGCCACTGGCACATGCTGGGATGGGGCAGGATTGAGGGGATGTTGTCATGTGGGGCCCTCCCTGTGGTGACCATCCAAGGAACAATCATTATCCTAAACAGATTTTATTATTATTATTATTATTATTATTATTATTATTATTAGCCCCTCAAATATCTCTGTAATCCAACACCAGGGGCTTTGCCAATTCCAAATTCAGAAATGGTGCATATTGATACGTATTTTTAAAGACTTGAACCTGAGGTAGGTTTTAATACCCTGAGGGGCTGTGTCAGTATGTGCAAAGCATCAAAGCCTCAGCTGCTGTAGGAAAGTGGGGTGGGTTGTGGCAGAGACAGATCAAGTCACAAGAGGGGACCACACCATTGTGCTGCCCATGGCAAGATGGGGCTGGAGCTGCGGGTCTTGCACTCCCATCACTGGTCACCAGTCCCCGAGTCCAGCAGAGATGTTTCACCAGGAGACTTTGTTTTTATCTTGCTTCCACATCCTGAGACTCTGAGCCAAAAGGAGAGCGCAGAGCCCTCAGGGGTTAAGCAGCTGCTTTATATAACAATATCTACCAAAGCTGGGAGACACATTCAGGGCTATGTTTTGCTTTTTTGAAAGGAGGGAAGATGTATCAGCAACATTGCCTCTGCAGGGAAGGGTGCTGCAGATAGGAGGACCCCAAAGAGGGACCCTACAGACCTGTCACCATGGGGTCCCCAGGGGCTCGTTTCTACAAGCGAGGAGCAGATGACACCAGTCGTTTTGGCCTGCGGTTGTACTATCTCGGGCTGTGATCCTATCAGACCTCGTGAGCTAAACAAGACGAGGCCACGGCAGCAGCTGGCTGGGAGATTTCCAGGAAAAAGAAACATGCAAGCAGCGTTTACAAATCTGACCCTCTGCTCAGTTCAGGGCGCATGCAAGGAGATTTGGACATGGAGCAGGATAGAGCATCAGCCTCAAATCCAGGGTCGGTTCAAAGACCCTCGTCCCAGCCCAGCTCTGTGACATGTCCTGGACAGGAGTTAGCATTTCCCAGCTCTCCTGAGCTGTTGATAGAGTTTCTTAGGCTGTTTAAAGGTTGTGTCTTTTGCTTGGACTACCATCGAACAGAAATGGATGGATGCAACAGAATCCCCGAGCAGAAATGAGACCTGCACAGCCAGAAGGGAGGGATGGGATCAGAGGAAGGAGAAACAGAAAAGCTCCTGGGAGAGAGTAATATGTTCTGCTCTCATCTCTTAAGGCAACTGCCCAGCCACTTTGATAGGAAACAGCAACGAGCAGAGAAACCCTGGCAGCTTCCATGAGTGCCAACCTCTGGGGCAGGAGGGGCGATCCAGAGGACACAGGCAGCTGGCACAGGGGATATCCCAGTGCCCAGGGATGGGGCTGGCTGTCCTTCCAGCCTGCTTGGTGAGATGGATGCGGGATGGGCCTGGCCCTCCAGGCATATCAGTCCATGCCAGCGCGGCACATCCATCAGCCGTGTATCCATGGAGCAGCAGCACCACTTCCCTGGAGCAGGCACCTCCATAGACGAGGTGTGGGAGGGCAGTGCTTGGTCCCTTGGGCTGCAAACACTCCCCTGTCTCTATGGACAGGAGAAATGCAAGGCACAGGACACCAGAGAATGGAATGAAGTTGCATCAGGGGAAGTTCAGTCTGGATATTAGGAAAAGATTGTTCACTGAGAGGGTGGTCAGTCGCTGGAACAGCCCCCCGCCCCCAGGGAAGCAGTCACAGCACCAAGCCTGGCAGAGTTCAAGGAGCATCTGGACGATGCTCTGAGTCACATGGTTTAGCGTTAGGTGATCCTGTGAGGAGCAAGGAGTTGGACTCGATGATCCTATGGGTCCCTTCCAACTCGAGATATTCTATGATTCTATTTGATGCCTTTGGGGACATTTCTCCTTAAATGATTGTCACTGTTGTTCCTCCCATTCTGTAGTGGCACAAAGACAGCCCTCATGTCCCCAAGCTTGGGATGAGATGGGAGCCAGGGAGTTAGCAGCTCTCAGCGGCCATTGCTCCAGCAAGTGCTGATTTCTTGTTTCACAGCTTTAACAGAAAATTTGATGTGATCATAGGGTCCTCCCCTTCTCCACTGCCTTTGCTTGGTGGTGAACATGCTCATTTCAGCTCAATTTGAGACTGAACCATGGGACACCATCTCCTTGTGTCAATACAGGAAGCTACCAAAGACATGGAGGTGGCTTTGTAGTGGAAATTGAATGAGACGCTTTATAAAACACGTTGCCTGGAAGGGTCCCTGCTCAGCCCTAGCACAAGTGATGGCCCTTTGGTGCTGCCTGGCACTGGTGTTATATGAGCTCTCCTCTGCCCAAAGGACGGCGCTGCCAGGGATGGTGCGCTTCGACTGTACTTCCTCCATCCAACATCTTTTCAAGCTAGGGCACATGGCTCCAACTAGGATGCTCCTGTCCTTCTGGGGAAGAAAATAATAAAAGTAGAACAAGTTTAAAGGGATGCCCAGCCTGTGTTTATTTTCTTCTAAGACAGCTCGCACATCTCTAATTTTTTTCAGATTAATTCTTGCTCCTTGTGCTGTTGTTTTTTTCCATTTTATGGAGACTTGAGGCTGAACTCATTTACTCTAGAAAGAATGCTTCTTGCTTCAGCTTCCCGACATGGGTTAAAATCACTAACCTTAAAGTTTATTTTAAACACTTTAGTTTATCAAAGCAATTTTCTCAACATTCCAGCCTGCTGTCATTTTTTTTTCACTGTTATTTGCAATGCATTAGGTGTAGTAAAAGAGTGTTTCACAATCCCATCTGCTTTCAAAGACCTTTCTAACGAATCCGGCAACAAGGATCTAATTCATTTGACGACCTTGGTCAAAAACAAACACAGGCCCCAAGGTGCAGCATGTGCAAAGGGGTGGATATGCTCACAGGTTTGGTTATAAGAAAAGTTTTATGTGTCACTGTCTTGCCAAAGCTTGCTGGCCTTGTGCACAAGGGAAGCTAGCTGTTTCTTTGGCTCATTTGGAAACCATGGGATATATTTATGCTTTTAAATAAAACCCATAGCCTGGCAAATTTCTGTGCCTGTGAGCTGATGTTTGCAAATACACTGTGCCGTTATCTCATCAGCTGAATAAACGCGTGTGCAGAGCTGCTCAGCTGCGGAACTTGAAAGGGATGATCAGGCGTGTTTGGAGGAGGCAAATTGGGCAAACAAATTTGGCACAAATGAAACACCTCGGCAGGTAAGCCCTGCCCTAATGAGAGGGCAGCTGGGTTTTACGTGCACGGTGTCCTTCCGTGTCGCAGACCTGCCCGACTGGTGCAAAACAGGGTTTAAGCAGCTAATTCAGAGCTGCTGCGGACTCAGCTTCTTCCACGGAGTATCGAGCCACACATGGACCAGGCTTTTAAATTTCTCCCCACTTCTGAAAATCAGGTCACCTCTTGGGTGCTGGTGGTGGCATTAGAAGTCTAATTTTAGGCTCTTGGCTGCAGAAAGCATCCCTGTAAATGCTCAGCTCCCCTGCCAAGCTTCTGTAGGCTGGCGTGGAAATTTGCATCCGGGAGGCTTTACTGTCTGCGCTCCGAGTTGGGAATAAGAAAACAAGACGCAGAAAGATCATCTGGATAGAGCTACCTCTGAGAGGGCAACACATGCAATAGAGGCAGAATTAGTTATTTTGTTTTTCAGCACAGTTTTAGGGCCAAACCTGTGACTTTCCCCCATCTTTCCACCCTCCCCACATCAGCTCCTGGCAGCTGCCAGCTGCCACTGTAGTGACTGTCCCCCGAAGCCCGGGGAGCAGCCCCTGCTCAGTGCCAGCACCAGGAGTTACAAAACTGAACCAGGTAGGTGTGAGCAGCATGAGATGCCGTTGGCTCTGTTGTCCCATCTCACATCTGCTGCACATGGGGAGAGAGATGGGGACTGCAGAAAACTTGCCTTCTTGTGAGAAGGAGGTGGGAGTGGGAACGGATGGTGAAGGCTTAGAGGAAGGAGAGGACGGCTGTTTGCCACCCTATATCCATGGTTCCACATGCAGAACTGATACTCTGAGATGACCCCTGGGTTATCTGAGGATGCAGATTAGCTAAGTACTTGTTTGCAAAGGACAGTTCTTTTACAGTGGTGTGAGTTATCTGAGATGCAGTCTATACGCATGAAAATGCAATACTTTGAGCTCCTCCATTCAAAGCACTGTGATGTGATAGTGAGATACATATTATAGGGTCTTAAATCATGTCTACAGCACTGATTACGAATTCACATAGTCCTGTCTCAGCATGCACCAGGATCAGGGTCAGACCTGGAAGAGATTGTTTGGGGATGGACTATTCAAGTGCTCCAAATTCCTGCTGGGTCTCCAGGAGAGGATATTGCTGAAGTGCTACCTTCATTTTCCAAGCCTTTCAGCTTGGAGAAAGCCTGTGCCACTTGCAGAGAAGGTCCTGCAGATGTTTGGGACACAGTGGTTACGCCCAGCCACTGCCACACTGCCTATGCAGGATTTTAGACACAGGAAAGCTGGCAGCGTCAAATCCTGGCCTGAACAAAACCTGTGGATTGACTTCTGCAGGCCAGGGTTTCACCAGGCACATTCCTGCTTTACTTCAGACCCTTTTTCATTGTTAGAACCTAAGATCCAACTGAACAGACCAGCCAGGCACCACTCAGAGACACGTTCCAGTGTTTGGAGGAACAAGGACAGTTACCATGTCCCTTTGTCCTGCGTGTCCTGTGCCTGTTTGCTAGACAGCATCTCAATATCCAATCACAGCAGCAACTTCCCTCCAGCTGTTTATTCCACATTTCACAGGAGACACCTGGGCCACTCCTGTGTTTGTCCTCACTGAGGGACTTTTGCCTCTCCAGAGATTCTGGAGGATGAACCTGCAACTGAGCTACCTGGTGTGAATGCAAGGGCTGATTTTCAGAGGAGCTTTTCTTTCATATTGTCTTTACATTTAAAAGGCAATATTAAACTTTTGCTGTAAGTTCTGGTCCAATGTGTCATACCCGAGGCATGAGATCCACAGGATGTCTGAGGCAACCACTCTGACAGAGGATCCTGAGATAGCAGATAAGGAAGGTGCTGTAGGTTCTTGGAGAGAAGTTAAACAACCATCCTAGCCTTACCTCTGTGTACGCCAATGCAGACTCATGCACAGGGATTGCTTTTTGGAGCCACATTTTCCAGGGCATATTTCTAATGGAGAGAAAAGCACTCAAATCTGAAGACTGTGACTTAAGGGCAAAAACTCTTCATCTCCCCAAGCCTCTCTGAAAAAAACCCTAAATGTATGAGGCTCAATGCTGCTAAGGATGCTCCTTTAAAATAAACCTTACTTAAAGAAGACCCAGTTGGTGTGCTGAAGATGACTTTAGATAGGGGAGTTAATTAGTTTGAAACCCACAGCTGCAAATATCAAACGTCAGGGAAAGCTTGCTGTTTTGCCCAACTTTTCAACTCTGCAGAGGAAATAATGGCCATGCATTGAAATGGAGAATTACTAGTGTAGCCTCAAGCCAGGGCTGCTGATAAGCAGCAGCAGCAGTAGGGTGGTAAGGCAGGCAGACAAGATCTCGAGGAGCCCACAGGGCAAGGTTTTGCCGGGGGCAGGCAGCGACAGATGCTGGAGCTGCTTTCCTGACCAGAAAAAGGTCCTGGGGGGAGCTCAGAGACACGTATGGCTCCGCAGGGAGGGAAGAGTGATTTCTCTGCACGTTTCCATCCCCATGTACTTTCTCTGGTTGGGTCTGCGACTAGTTCTGGCAACCCTGCAGATGCTCCTTTTCCTCAACAGCAGATCTGCACTTTGGTGTTAATGGTTCCTTGTAAGCCAGACATGTCGCTTCAGGAGCTGTGCCAAAACAATCAAGTGAAAGGAAAGTCATGCTATCTTCCTGTGCAGTGTAAGTCAACACAGACCCTTCTCTGACAACAATGGAGCTGTATTTATTTGCACCCAACCTGGTTTGGCCCTGAGGTTGCAAATAAAGCCATATCATTTCCGTCAGAACAGCGAGCAGCGGAAAATTTCCCTCTGCTTTCAGAGACCTCTTGAAGCAGGGATGCCTCATATTTCCAAAAAAATATTCATGAAACTTGAAAGGATTAAGCCACAGTTCTTTACGATCTCAGTGTGGGGCACCTGGACTTCTCGTGGGGGTGGCAGGAAAAGGATATAATTTGAGATGATCAGAAATCCACCATGGTTGCTAAGGTCAGATACATGCTGCAGCCGAAGGGGTGTGGACAACCCTGTGCCAGGCTCAGGCTCCCCAGGCTGATGCCATGGAACCTGCATGTTTGTGCTGGGCTCGGCGGAGCCACCAACCGCACGGTTGCCCTAGGCTGGCATGTCCCTCCTGCAGGAGTGACACTTCCACATGAGGATGGAGGACAGGCTTTCATGGTGGATATTGATGGAGTTATGATCCTTTCTGGGACCCTCGGGGTGGGGGGGGGGGGGGTTCATTGATGCTGTGGCACAAGTTCATCTCCTCTGGGGAGCTGCAGGATGATGAGAACAGAGAGCTGTGTGCCAGCAAGCACAGAATCATAGAATCATAGAATCATGGAATAGTTCGGGTGGGAAGGGATCTTTAAAGCCCATCCAGTCCAACCCCCCGGCAAGGAGCAGGGACATCTCCAACCAGATCAGGTTGCTCAGAGCCTCATCCAACCTGGCCTTGAATGTTTCCAGGGTTGGGGCATCCACCACCTCTCTGGGCAACCTGGCCCAGTGCTCCACCATCCTCAGTGTAAAAATTTTTTTCCTAATAGCTAATCTGAATCTACCTCCCTCTATTTTAAAACCATTACCTCTCGTCCTATCGCAACAGGCCCTGCACTTTCCTCCCATCCCTGCCTGAGTGGACCAGATCCTTTGGGATCCTGTGTCTCCTTTTGTGATGCTTTTCATCGGTGCTGAAAAGCAGCTGTACCATGAATTCAGTGTAAAAACAGCATCTTAGATGGGTACCAACACACAACTTACTGGGGAAAATGTCTTCCTGAAAAAAACCTTTAAACACAACTTGGTTTAACTGCCCGCTCTCAGTGCGGCAGCAAAGCTCCTGCTGATGGCTGTGAGCAAAACTGAGAGCTTTTGGCTTGTGCATCTATAATTAGACTGAGCAGAAGGCAAAATATTCTGTTATGACAACTTCAGAGTTGAAAGAAATAGGTCTGAGCAGATGTTGATTTGCAGGATAAACAAATTAATTCAATTCAATTTAGGCCCCTTTACTGTTTTAGTCCTTTGTTCCTTGATTTCAAGTGTCAAATACAGTGCTCGTGCTGTACGCATGACAAAAACCACATGCCAGGACAGACACATAAATCTGCAAATAGAAAATACGTCCAGTAGCCTTGTAGCTCTGCTGTATTTCCCTATCATCCTTTAACCTTCAGGACCTTGGCTTTCATCCGGGGCTGGGGTCCACAAATAAATCCTCCCTTTACAAAGCTTGCCAGTGAAACGATTGCCTTTGATGCAGAGATCTCTCAGGGTTACAGTGCTGCCTTAGGTTGCACTAAATAAAAAGATTGAGCCTCCCAGTCTCCCAGTTTTCAGGTGAAAACATCCCTTACAAAAGGCTGTTTGGTGGCAGGATGCTGGGAGGGAGCCGGATCGAGCTGCAGACGCAGGGCTGGGCGCTGGGTCCCTGCACACCCGTCTGTCATCACCCGGGACGGCAGAGTCCTTGAGGCTGGGACTTCCCGTCAAGCACTGGAGAGCCCAAGCCTGTAAAGCGTGTTAATGCAAATCACTTGGAAATAACTTTGGTTGACGACGAAGAAACAAACAAATAAATAAACGAAGGATCCTTCCTGAAGTCGCATGCTCTTTCTGAAAAGCTGAGCTTGGCTTTAAAGGACTTTACTTCCTTCAGAGGTCTTGGAGAGGTCTGTGGCTCCTCTGACTTCCAAGTTTAGACTGAGACATAATTCAGCCCTTTTAATAATTGAAAGGCATTTGAGTCTTCTTAGTCTGAAGGAACAGATAAGCAGCTTTCTGAGTACTCAAACTCAGTCTGGTTTTATAAGGGGCATTAGTGCAATAGTCTTTCCGTGCTTAATAATGTGTTCTGTAGCCTAATAGGACTATTGGTGTACACACAGGCTTAGAAGAATTGTCTAGTATTTTTATTGTTTGGCATTTGCATTTATTTAAACGTGAATGCCAAACTATTGTAAGCTAAGAGAGTACTACGAGCTGAGATGCCTGATCTTTGTTGTGAATATATGAAGATACTGGCACACTAAAGAGCAACAGCTAAATGTTTTAATTTGGGAAAGAGGAGATGCACACATTCAAAAAGTCACTGCTCAAACGCAGATCCCACGGCAGGGTGTAAATGGATGGATCATAGAAATGGGTAGAGAGGAAAATGAGATCCCAGCCTTCGTGCTGCAGCACAGCTCCTGAAGTCCTGGTGCTTCGCTGACCATTTTTTACTTGTTGGACCTATATATACAAATGTTGAAAGTTACAGAAATTTTAGAAGGACTGATTGGATCTAGAGCATCTGTGACCTGCATGCAAATGTCTGGCAGGTGGGCTGAGCATTGCATCAGCATAATGACCTGGAATACCGTTGATCCGCTCTGTATGGGATGCTACTGCACAGGATCTAACATCTCCAGGTGGCACAAAGGGGCGGGACACCCCTGTGCCCCAGAACGACCCCGCTGCCCCGAAACCAGTTAAAGGGAAGGAAAGAGCGAGTTCCTAACCTGCACAGAGGGCTCCCGTGGGCTCCCCGGTCTCAGCCCTGTAGCTCAGCCTGGTGTAAGGTGGCAGAACGCCTGCTGCTTTGCTGGCAACACGAGAGCTGCGAAACGGCCCAAGCTGCATCTGGCCGCTTTCCTGCAGGCGAGCACTTTGCTCTTCTCTTGAACAACAACTAGGATGGATATTTGCAGCTGGGTGATGTCTGCAGTGGCATGTCTGAGACATGAGGCTCCTGCCCCTGCAGCCTTGCAAGACCTTCCTGGGCATGGAGAGCTTCCTTGTGCCCTGGGAGACTCAGCCAGCAGTGGGTCCTGAGCCCCCCGAGCGTGCAGAGTGGTCCTGCCGGGCTTCAGACTCCTCTCCCAGACCTATCTGCTTCCAGGAGCTCAGCACAGAATCTCTACTTTTCTTAAAAAAAAGAAAGACCCAAACCCCATGAAATTCTTATTCCACATAAAAGATGTAAATATAGTACACAAGGAAAAAAATGAAGTTCCTCATCTTTATATCAGAATTAAGTCCTCTGTGTTAATTCTGCACTGCTCTATGCATGATCTGGACGTGCTTTACAGAGCCAGTGAGGCAAAACCAGCCCTGCAAGTGCCAGTCCAGCAAAGCCGAACCGCCACGCTCTGCTCTGACCCGCCAGACCCTCTCGGATCTTTTCCAGAAACAGAACCTTACAGAACAGCATGTGTTACAAGGAGACACCTTTGCTCCATAAAAATGAGTCACTTTGTTTAGTGTTGAACCAGTCGCATCGGGTGTTTCCATCTCCTCTCTCCCTGCCAGCCAGCCCTGCGTGGGTGCCCGGGTGCAGATGGCAGAAGCAGCTTGGGGACCGGGTTTGTGGGATGCTCGTGTCTCAACACCATGGGCTTGCCCTCTCCAACAGCATTGTTAAACCATTCTGGAGCAACTACCCCAGCCCAGAGGCGGAGGTGCTGGGGGGTGGGCAGGAGCCAGAGCCCCTGTGCTCTGAGGCAGGCTGCGTAAGCCCTGTTTCTCTGGAAAAGCAGCTAAAAATAGCCAGGGGAGATGTGCCACAGGCTGCACGCTCCCGGTGCCAGGTTTGTTTTAGATTGCAGCAGCGCCGGGACTTGGGCCCAGGCCACGCGCAGTGCCTGGGGGTGAGGGTTGGGAATTGAGGGGGGGCACAGGGCCGGGCGGCTGTGAGCCAGCCACCACAGCTGGGCTGGGGCCAGTGCCATGCCCTGCGTTCCGCACCCGTTCCCTCTGAGACACCATCCTCACCGGGTGCCAGCCTGACTCCTGTGGGACCCTCGTCCCACCACCCACACCAGGAGCTGCTCGGGATGATCGTTAAGTCTGAGGAGGTAACGAGGAGAATCGAGGCGGTCTCAGTTTCTTTATCCCCTGTAAGAGGGTTTGTACTGTAAGACGATACCTTACTCCAGCGCAGCCTGGTCAAGTGGAAATCAACACTAGCTAAGTAAATGCTGATCATCCTGCTTAGAGACTTGAATTAAAAAGCTTTGCCAATCAGCCTTGATTGATAGAAAAAGGACAGGGCATTAGGATCAGTCAGCGGCTTTAGTGGGCAAGACCTTCACTTCAATTTTTTTGCTTCCCCATTAATTGAACTAAGAACAGACCTGCAGAATCTTTACACATCGCTTTTGCCAGTGAGAAAAAATCAAATCTATGCATCAGTATCCATTGAGGAGCAAAATCTTGTGCTAGAGAGAGCTGTCGCTCTGCTGTGATCAATAAATCCGTGAGCCTTCGCTCAGTGCCTTGGCTCTGTGAGAGCCCCTGGAATCAGATCTGATTATTTTGATGTATTGGTGTTATTTTGACTGTACTCGTCTGAGAGACTGGGATCAGATTGCGTGTAAGAGCAATAAAAGAAAGAAAAAAATAGAAGACAAAAAAAAAAAAAAACAAAAAACAAACCCCATCAAACAAAGGCATTAGAGGCAAAAGCAATCCATTTGAAAAGATGAAGCTGGCAGCATGACCGGCAAGATGCAGCAGACGAGAACATTGGGTACGAGGCGGGTGCCTGCTTGCCCGTCTCCTGCACGCTGCTCCAGCTTTGCGCAGCCCAGGAGCTGCTCAACGTGACACTGCTGCTCCAAACCGGGGCTGCTGCCCACGGGGCAGCCTACACCCCTACAAAATCAGCTGGTTGGGGACGCAAAGGGTCGTGGCTGCTTTGGAGGGCCCGTGTGAGGCCATGCAATTTTCATACACGCCCGGAGTCGGCCTAACTCCACTCTGTTTTTGCACTGGCAGCCTGTTGCAAGCCCCTCTCCCTGCTCTTTAAAGATATTGCACAAATATCAGACAAAAAGACTGGAGGCAGAGGTTGCTCACAGCAGCACTGGGGTTTTCTGCAGCACTGCCATGACTAAGCACAAATCTTGAATGTGTCCTCGACTGCTTTGCCTGTTCCTGAGGGGCACTGATGCTGGTCCCCTGATTTCCCCGACCGTGACAGGAAAAGATGGGACAGATCCTGACACCAGTCCCAAAGACCAAGGAGACAAACACCTTGTGGATATCCCCCTCCCTCTCCTGTTGCTTCTGGAAGGTCCCAGCTCTGGGGGCTGCGTTTAGCGCTCCCCACCACTTTTGGGGCTCCCCTGTGTCACTGCAACCCTTCAAACCTGCTGAGCGGGAGCAACCATGCTGTGAACCCGCCCTGGGGCTCCGTCGATGATTGATAGCAGCACGGAGCGGTGGGGCTGGCAGGGTGGATTAGCAGCTGATGGATTGCTGTAACTCAAGCCCTCGCATCCCCGCTGCACCGCCAGCTCCGGGGTCAGCAGCGCTTGGGCTGCCGTACGAACCCAGCCAGGCCAACCGGCTGCAACTTCATGTCTGCTGAGGTTGGGAAGCTGCAGAGGGGCAAAATCCAAATTATGTCTCTGGGGAGACCCATGGGGAGTGTTGAAGCCCTTATAAAGTCTCTCATATTGATTAGAAAAGAGGAGCAGGAGACAGCGTGGCATGGGCTTGCAATACCTCTGGTTTTGTTTTCCTGATTTGATTGCCAACGGAGCACCCCGAAACCCCAGGGTGGCGGCGGGGGGAGCCTGAAGGATGAAACGAAGGAGGTTACGAAAGGAGGGGAGCGGGTTATCGGCACGAGTGCATTCCTGTGGGGCTTGGGTGGGCCGGGCAGCCAGGGCCCCTTTCACCAGCCCCGGGGAGCTGTTTGCACAGCGCCCGCCGTTTTTCCCGAGAACATTTCTTAAATTGTTTCTAGGACTCTCAAGTGCGTGGTTGTGCCTCGTCCAGTTAATTTAGCAATTGCTGCACCAGCAAAAGCGTTACCTGAACACCCCATTCGCACAGAGGCCAGAGGTGCCGGAGGGCCCCGTGCGGCCAGCAGAAGCAGGAGGCATCTTTTGTTCACCACCACCTCCATCGGCCACACTCATCGGAAACCAAATTAGCGACCCCTGGCCCCAAAACCTGTCCTCATCCCCACGCTCACAGGAGCAGCTGCAGCCCTGGAGGGGACCAGCAGGCTGGAGCACACCGTTTCCTACCGTTTCCCACTGTCCAAGACTCCTGGAGAGGCTTTGGAGGTGGTGGCCAGGCTGTGGCACCCACGGGGCACAGCAAGCACCCGGCTCTGCCTGCCAGCACCCACTGATGATTCTTGAAAGCGCTGGGGATGGGACCAGCGCTGCGCCAGACAGCCCAATGCAATGGGGCAAGGCTCATCACCTGTGTTTCCATTGCACCTGGAGCCAGGTGGGATGCTGTTTTCCTAGGCTTGTTTTCAGGAGCATTAATTAACTGCTCTTTTTTTTTCCAAGCCCCTCTCCACAACTCTGAGGCAACAGGTTAAAACCAGGCTGTGTTTAGAGCGTGATGCCCACGCACTTGGACAGCATCATTCAGAGGGGTCAGGCTCACGCAGCCCCTGGTCCATCCACAGTTGGTTGGATGAGGCCGAGCTGGGGCTGGCTTCTGGCTGCCACAAGCATGTTTGTAGCAATCACAGCAACATTATGCTGTTGTAAAATAATAAAATCATGTTTATCTTACTGTTGAATGCTCTACCCATTGCACCCATATTCTGAACACTGAACCATGGGTGGGCACAAGAAAAGCCCAGGGATTTTTCTGTTAACCAGGGTGGAGCACGAGGGTAGCCATCAACTGACGACGGCTGACAGCCGTTCCTGCGTTGCCCATTCCCAGCCCATTTTCATCGTAACCAAGTGTCCAAAACGGGTTTCTGCTTGTGAATATTTTATTAGAGACCGAAGCCAGCACAGGATATTGAGCACTTCAGCAGCAAAGCAATACGGTGCGTGGCTGGCAGGGTTTAATACCGATCTGATTGTATTTCCAATTACAAGAAATGCACTGAAGCCAGTCCTGAGGCAGGCCAGAGAGCACTGAGCGCCGCAAATCTGGCCCGTTTAGCTACGTGATGACTTCTCCTTCCTTGTGATTCATCTGGAGGGCAATTAAAGCCCTTGTAAAAATGTGTTCCCAATTAAAGAATGAGACTGGCTCAAAAGGATTAGACAAATTGAGGAGTAACTTTTGCAGTAGTGCAGGATTTGTATGAAGAAGCATCCTTTTTTTTTATTCATAGCAAGCAAAATCCTGTGTGAACCAGTGGGAATGAAAACTGCTGTTGGAGACCTGCTCCAAAGTCCACGGAGTCCTTCCTTAAATTAAATTTGAACCTGGACTGGGGCTTTCAGAGCTCCACCTTACTTCTGCACTGTTTGAGATGTAGCAAAGCAGAGCAAGCAAAATCTTTTTTGGAGAGGCTGAGCCCAAACAGGGTGAGATTGTGAATTGCTGGTTCCTGCCAGCCAGGCCGCTCGGCAGCATCCCTGGGACCGCAGGGACCGCGTCCCTGCTCAGGCAGCAGCCCTGCCCTGCCCATTACCTCCGCCCCAGCACAGCCACCGCGACCAAAGCTGCAAATCCGCCTTGTGTGCGCAGGCCTTACTCTGATCCCTCTGAAGCCGCTACATGCTTCAGGCAGTGGCTCCTAACAGCTTGAAACAATCGTATTAATCTGCGGCAGCCTCCCCTGCCAAAGCGCGCAGGGCAGCGAAGGCGCAGGGAGCACAGCAGGAGCGGCGCAGCCAGACTTTTATGGCCACAAAGGCCAAGTCGCACCTGCTAACGGTTGTGAATAGACTTGCAGACAGCACCAGGTGTGCCGTTTCAACAGATTTCACAACTGGGTGTGCCTTTCATCTATCTATAGAGCCCCGGCGAGGGGCTGAAGCGTGCTCGGCAATTGTCCTAATTTAGCAAAAATCCTATTTGTCCAGTGGGTCGCCCTGCTCGGTCGGCACGTGTGTCTCAGGAGCAATTATATCTGTTGCCCTCGGCCTGGCCCCGGCCATGGCCCTGCGGGGAGTCGGGGAACGCGGCTTTTATCCTTGGCGGGGAGGGACCGCGATGAGGGAGCGGGTGAAAAGGCAAGCGGCCGCCTGCCAGGGGAGCTGCTTCCAGCAGCGCTGGGAGCATCCATGTGAGCCCGGAGCACACGGGCGGCCAGGGGACCCTGCACCCCATCCCTGTGCCTGCCCCCAGTTATCCCAGCAGTGTAATTAAGCTCATTTATTTAAAGTGTCAGCCTCTTAGAGAAGGCATTTTAATCGTATCGCTGTTCAGTGCTTGATGCTGTGAGACCTGGGAGTAGCTCAGGGCTTGTAGCTACTTTACAAATAAGGTAACAAAACCAGTAATAAACGAGGTCCGTGTGCTCGCAAGGTGCTGGCGACATCTCTTCTGCCACCTAATAGCAAGCCTGACAGCAACATTACATTCAAGATTTTATAATTTCGGACTTCATTAGAAGCCTGAGTCATAATTTCAGGTTCATTAGATTAGCTCTATATCCCAAAGCCACATCATAAAGATGAAAGATGCTAAGATTTGTTTTTTAAATGCAGACCACTTGATTGTACTCACTCAAAGACAGACGCTGATCTCATGGGGATGATTGGGTGAGATGAGTTTTGCAGGCTGGAGTCAGTGTTCATTAGCAGCAAACGGGAACGCTGTTTTATTCTGAACTGTCTGCTCTCCCTGGACATACGTATGGGGGCACGTCCCAAGGATGTGTCTAAAACACAGATGTGATTTCAAGCTTCCATTAGAAGAACGTTTTTCCCTCCCTGGGCTTGGCCAATGTATATCCAATTTGCTCTCATTATGATCTTCAAAATGAGCCCTGACAAGAGAAGCGGCATCTGAATTACTCTTGTTTTTACAAATATGATTCATCTACTGTTTTGAAAAAAGTTCGAGCCCTTTCTCCTGCATTTTCAAACTTGCCTAATTCCTTATAAAAATCCGCCCCTGCCCCCCCCGATTTGACCAGGAAAAAGGAAAAGGATGAAGATATGTTTATATGTAATATTGCAAAGCCAAACACCAGATACAGCATCGCTTTATGTACAGCTTTCACTACATTGCATCATTGCTGTTTCTGTGGAAAATTCCCAAACTGTGGAAGAAAACCAAAGTATTACTTGACCGTTTTGTTTGCATTACAAATTGCAGGGATGGCTGGGCAGAGGACAGAGCTGGGGTGCAGCATCCCCTGGGGTGTAAAGGCTTCAGAGCCACCACAGTCTCTTGGGGTTTTGTAGGTCCCTATAGACCTCTGGGAGGAATGGACTAGATCACGGAGCAGTGCTGAGGGACTGCAGAGCTCATGCAACTGCCCTCTCTCATTATTATCCAGAAGAGAAATACCAATTGCATAGAAGTTGCTTAGTCTGAAGCCTGTAGCTGGCATTGGCGAGGTCGCCTCGGAGCGCAACGGTGCCATGCGGCTGTCCCTGTGCCCGCGAGGGCTGCAGCTTTCCTCCCCTCCACCCTGCT
The DNA here is from genome assembly GCA_009806455.1 of Tetrax tetrax. Lineage (NCBI taxonomy): Eukaryota > Metazoa > Chordata > Aves > Otidiformes > Otididae > Tetrax > Tetrax tetrax. Next base: position 569,886 of record WHYT01017583.1, read on the forward strand.
GCACCAGGCATCCCCTCTTCCCACGCTGTGACTTCCCGCTCTCATCCCACACCTGGGAAACCCCTGCTGCTGCTCTGGTGCTGGTAGCTCCTCTGCATCACCCCCCCCCAGGGCTGGGCTGTGAAGCTGGCAGGCTCCAAGCACCCACAACATGCAAGCCCTCCACCCTGTGATGGGGAACAGCCTTCTGCTGAGCAGCAGCAGCAGTCATTTGGGCCAGATTTTGGCAAGCCTGGCACTGCTCTTGGTGCTCCCCCAACACACACACTCTTGGGGAGGGATGGTATGTTAGAGGGACAGCAACACCACCTTGGAGTGGGCAAAATACGCACATTTCAAACTGTCCAGCTCAAAGACACGTAGCCAAGGCACGACCAGGCGGTACCAGCTGTGTGGTGCGCACAGGGGTTTTAGAGCCTTCATCCTCTCCCTCAGTGGGTATGGCCATCTGCTCTCCGTGGTGGCCCAGTTCATGATGTGCACGTTGCATGGTGGCACAACAGATGCAGCACTGGCTGACCTACCTCCTCCAGGGGTGGTCTGATGAGCCCAAACCAAACGCAGGTGCTGAGATTTGAAGGCACCTCTAAACAGACTAATCAGAGAAATGTGTATTTAGTCTCCTGAATGCTTGTCACCCACATGGGTGGGTCAAAGCCTCGGGCTCTCCCCATGGTCATCAATGCAATACGGGTGCACCTTGGGAAGCACCGACTCCAGGTCCTGGAGGTGGCAGGGGAGGGAATGTCTGATGGGGAAAGCTCTCACCGCCACACAAAGAGCCTCATTAGAAGCAGAGCTTTGTCCAATTGTAATTCCGGGGCAAATGATATAAATACATAAATGCTGCTTTGAAAAGTTTCAAACTTTGACCCCTCCTCCGCTACACCAATTTATTTTTCCAAATTACTGCATTATGCAGAAAAAAAAAAGGCTTTTGACGTGTATACGCACACACTTACTAGCTTAACACTAAACAGAGCAACAAGCTACTGTGTAATAACTTTGACCAAATCAAACAGATACTTTGGTAACTACAGACTGGAAGAAAAGACATTATATAAACAATGTCTTACTATACGTATGTCTATACATACTGTAGTAGTTTGTAAAGGCCTCCGCAGCAACCAGAATCCATTGTATGAGACATCGTAAAGATGCAGAGCAGCGGAGACCCCGCCCTAAAACACCTTCCAATGTAAATACATCAGACAGACAGAATTTATTTACTTTTCATGATAACTCAGCCCTTGACTCACCACAGACCAGGCAGAGTTCAACACAAATGTGTCTGAACTTCCACAAAAGGTGTCTGACTCCCACAGACGGAGGCTGCTCTTTCTCCAGTGGCTTTCTAAGGACCTTTCCTCCCTGTCAGTAGAACCAGCAACTAGCGCTTCTAAAAGCATTTTAATAAAAATTATTTATTTATACATGTACTTAGATATGCAGTGATTTTAAATCAGCCACTGGATACCATCATGCATCTGTACTGCGTTTATTCCAGTTGCTATATGAAAGCTTGCAGTCGCCGTAGTCATCTTCTAAACACACTTAGTACCTCAGCAATCCTAGAAGCACATATAACATAGTCATTAATTAACATTAACTCAGTGAATAATATAAACCAGTGCATAATTAAGTTGCAGAATTGATTCTCTTTCATTCATGTTCTTAACAGTTTTACATGACAAATAGTCCACATCTAAGCAATGCTGATAGAACAAATAATATACATCCTAATTAGACCACTTTATTAAATCAAATTGTGTTGCTCAGTGCATCTGGGCAGGTTGTATGGGCTTCAACATAAACTGCTCCAGTGATGATAAAATCTCTCCATAAAGCACTTCTGACCATGCAATTTCAAGGAGCTTTATCTGAGGGGCAAGTCCCACTCTTCCCACTTAGATGATGAGGAAACGGAGACCACAGAACACCTCAGAGAAATCACTTGTATTAGTCAGCTCAGAGTCAAATTAAAAGAATTTGGCTTCTCAAGTCTCGCTCTAGAGGACAAAATTTGATCTAATTAATCAAGTATTACCCATAAAACACACAAAGCAGCATATGTTCCAGTAGAAGCCCCCATCGTTCATCCCTCTATCACCGTCACTGCTGCTCAGCATTATGGTGAGAACAAACAGCAGCACATAATCTTACAGCTGGTCTATTGTCAAAATGACACATTAGCAGAAGGATTTACAGGCGTGTTTGCTTATGAAATAAAGGTTTGCGTGTTCAGAAATGCAAACGTTTTCTCTGTACAGCAGCTACACACCTCAGGGAAAGCTGCTCCCTGAAAGCCGTGCAGAACTCAGTAAGGGTATCTGTGACTATTAAGGTTTGCTGCCTCCTCCCCCCCAAAAAAAAAACCCAGAAACTACAGTGAATACACAGCTGCCAGTACGTACAGACCACAGCGACAGGCTGGAATAGCAGCTGCACTGAGGTCCTGAGCAACTCTTCAAAATAGTGGTAGAGCAGTGCCATGAAAAAGAACTGCACACATTTACTTAGCCTTTGTGTGAAAATCAACATTTGCCTCTCAGAGGCAAATCTTGGGCCCAGTGAAGCCAGTAAGTGTTTTGCTAATGATGGAAATTGGGTCAGGATTTTAATTCAGATTTTACTTCCAAATTTATTTCAAGAAAGATTTGCTCTGTGATAAGCTGAGTTGATTGAGGAAGGCAGTTTTCTGTATCCACAGAACCAGCAGGAAAGCTTTTCTTAAAATCATAGTGTTTTCGTTTTATTTTTTTGGTAGCTTGGGTGCTATGTTGGTCTGGAACCACATGAAGCTGAAGATGACACCCATCGTCTTTGGGAGAGTCTCATCATAAGCAAACTTCATGGAGTCTTCTAAAGGTATTTCTACAACTTCAATTAGCTCTCCTTCTTCAGGCTGACCACCTCCTTCACTAGTTCTCATCTGATCTGTTACTTCTGCATAAAATAACGTCTGCCTGGAACCTGTCACACCAACTCCAGACCTGGAAAAAAGCAGAGAGAAAACTTCACTTTAGATAAAAAGAAGGTAGCTAGGAAACCTGGATCTTTACCTTGTGTCACTAAGCAACATCAAAATGCATGTCCTTAACCCCTGTTAATGTAATTTAGAACCTATAAATGCAACTTCATTAACACAGAAATGGATTGCAACTTTCATGCAGAAATATCAATTTTTTTTTAATACAGTTGCATATTAGATAGATCTGTCTTCAAATATATTCTGCAGCTTTGGAAAAATGATAGTTTGGGAGAAAATAAAAAAAAAACCCAGTTTTTGAATTGGTGAACAGTTGTTCTGCATACACTGAAGTCAGCAGAAGGTTCTCAGCTGGCCTTCGTGAGAGCTGGACTGCACGAGGACTCATGGAGATTTATAAACAACAGAATGAAGCTCCTCAGTGTATCTGTATGCTATGATGCTACATTTGTTTGCTTGTTTTTACACAAATATTTAGATTTTTTACTCTTAAGAAGATTATCTCCATTCTCAGCTGGAGTCCTCTACTCATGGACTGGATAGGCACACGAACAGAAAGGCAGCCTGCGAGTCTTTTCTATCCTTCCTGAACTTTAGCCCTGACCCAAATGGACCACTGTAAGCACACGTGTATCTCAAGTAATTCAGTCTCCCTACTAAATTTGCTACAGTGGATTTAGTTGAGGATATTTTAGATTATGTAGTCTTTCTTCAGCTAGACTGCTTGCTGTGTATTATACTTCTTATTTGTTAATCCTCAATTTCCTTAGGAGTATTTCATTTAGGTATTATTAAATAAGGGATAAGTACATAATCCACTCATTTAGTCCTTCCAAGAAAATATTCACATCGTAATCACAACTTCTTCATTTCACATGATTACAAGTGACTTTTCACATTGAATCTGGATCCAAAATTCACTGAAACTATGAATGAGGCATTAGGGCAAGCTGAAAAATTAGCTTCCGTATTATTATACAGAGGATTCTAAGATTTGTAGCAGTGTTACGATCTTAGAATGTATATCAATACATACCCAACCATTAGTCAACTAAATCTTTCAGTTAATCCACCATAAATCACACTCCATAGAAGGATTTAATAATTTGTCTCTCAGTTTTCCAAGAACACTTGCAATTATTTTGTTTGGAAAATTGATAGTGATTATTGAAGTTGGTTTCTCAGATCAATATACAGTATTTTTTAAAACACAGAATAGGAAGCAAACCAGTTTCTTTTCCTAACATTACTCCTCATACCTTCTGTGACTTTGGGGAAGACATTTCACAACTCCGGGATCATTCCTGTATCTCTATGAAGCGCTCGAGAAACTTAAGCATCTTTGGCACTCCCAGGAGCTTTGAAGGCTGTTATGGGATTTGTTTCATTCTGGGCTCATCACTTTATTTCAGTGTCAGTAGTGGGTTTTCTGACACACATTTTAACCAACAGAATGTGAACAACTCAGATGCAGCAAGAGGCCAGACTACACAGTTTTCCCTCTCTCTTCCACTCTCACCAAAGTACCTGACCTCTCTCCTCAGTCAATCTGATTCAGTATTTACTTTCCCTACGAACCTATTTTCTGCAGCCACTGTCCCTGGTATTTGTACGCTATTTCGATGACCATCAGAGATGGTTTGGCAATAAAAGAGCCATCTGGGGTTGATAATCATCCACAGACTGTACGTGCCACAGGCATGAGATCAAATGTCTTCTCGGGACTCCCCGTGCCACACTCCCTTTTCCCTTCTCCAGCGGGAAGCTGTCTGGAAGAGTAATGTCGTTCACCAGCCGTGCTGCCACTCATCTCCCCTCAACCAAAGATCCAACCAGCAGACAGCACAACACAAACACAGTCTTTCAAAGCAGCAGGAGTTGCACACTGGGTCCACCACACTGGTTTAATCATTCTGATCTCATTACAAAAGTAAGGTAGATTCATTTTTCATCAAGTTGCTATCGGCAACCAGCTCGCAATTTTATGCTCTTCTGCCATCAGTGCCCTTTCTGCCATGAGGATGATGGCACAGTGTACTAGGTTCACTTTGTGTTAAAACGTATTTTTCTTGGTATTACCAAGCAATAATATATAACGCTAAAAAGCAACATGGGAAATGAAATACTGACTAAGAGCAAACAGATCTACTTGACAGTCCATCATGGCTGGCTATTTAGGCTCCAGTCATTCCATGAACAGCCTCCTCCAGCTCAGTTACCTTGATATCTGTCACCGACCACCGACTCCTCACTATCATAGCTATGTCCACTGGAAGGAGCCTCGCTGGGAGAACATATTTGTGATGGAATAGTAGATTGTTTGTTCAGTTTTTGTTCCCTCGTTTTCTTCTTTTTTTTTTCTTGTGTGAGAAGGCAGAAAGGATTTTTTTTTCAATCAACTAGAGACCAAGAACTGTTTTTCTCTGTATATAGTGATTACTTGTTCTGCAATTGTTTCTGCAAGAATTGCATTTTTAGTAATGAAATAAACATAGGAAGACTGAGGTTCAGAGATTAAAAATTAAAAAAAAAAAAAAAAAATTACCGAAAACCCCCTTCAGGGTTTTTTGGTAATTGATAATAAGAATAAAAAACACATGTTAATTTATACTGTAAAATTTGCAAGACAAAGAAGGCAGCTTACTAGTCTCCAAGGTACTAGAAAAAACACAGGACTACGCACAATATACTTAATGTTATGTTATTTCTGATGAGTGTCAAGTCAGAGCTTCATCTGAGATGCCCCACCTGGAGAACTGAAATGCTCTTAAGCTGAGTATACCCATGTCCACCTGATATTATGCAAAAGCTATATAAAAAAGCACAGAGACTGACTTTAAGAAATCCTTCTATACGAACATTCTGGCTTGATTATTTACAGCTTAATCTCCTTCTCTACCACCTGTGACCATTTACTTACAAAATAGCCGTAGCTGTGGAAATCACAGGAGTTCACAGTAAAGGAAAACTGCTTCCTGAGGTGCTACACTGTAAGATTCAGTTTCTTGCCACTGTGGCAAGAAAATACCACGGAGTGATTTCAATAGGCCATTATTTCACTGTATTTACTCATATGATACTTCTACTAAATCAATGTTTCTTTTCTTATGAACTAAATACATCAAGAGTGGCTACTACACCGAATATACTTTAAAAGAGGAAAGCACTGGACATCAATGTATTTCCTTTGTTGTGATGCCCAAAGTTGTGGCATTTCTTCACATACATTGGCATATAATTTGCCACAGAAACACCAAAAAATTTGCAACAGTACATATTCAAGGGATGACATATCCACATGTTCATTCTTTCTTATCTGATTACTTAACTTACATTGCTGTGGTACAACTCTGCCGTGAGTTATTCATTAAAAAGTAATAAAAACTTCCAAATGAGTTACAAACAAAATCAAAGAGTGCTGATATTAATACTCATTCTATTCTACTCTTCTCCCCACCCAAAACGAGCAAATTTAATGTTTGTAAGACTAATTAGAACCCTCTCACTATTTAAATGGGTGATTTTTAAGACTATTGCATGACATTATTTACGCACATATTTATAGTTTTTATTGTCTAACTACATGTCTATTTCAATGGTTTCAGAAAGAGGTTGAAAGATACAGGGATATATTTTAATTCATAAAAAAGGCATATTTCTTACCTTTTTTTTATTTGATATTTCTTTCTGTAAATGTTCTGGCCTACTCTGACAGTTGATCATTTTTGCATGGATCCATGTGGAGTGCTTTTTAATAAATTAAATATTCTCCAGTATTGCCTACTGCTCTCTTTCACAACACTTCCAGACTCTTAGATATTAATGTATCCTGCCTGTCCTTAGAAAATTGTCCAAAAATCACTGCTATTGACACTTAATTTGTCTTAGTACCTTTGATTTTTATAGAAATGAAAAGTTAGCACGTTTGTTGCTTTGAAACCATTCTGAGCCTCCATCTGGTTGAAGTAATAGAGTGTTTTAACACATACCCTTGGAAAATGTGTATACATTTCAGTGATTTGGGTATTTGGGGCCAGAGGAGGAAGACAGGCAGAAGGCAGGTCTGACTGATAAAGAGGAAACAGGCTGCTATTACGTTTTCTGCATGCTTTCAGGTTTATCTGTCACTAGGAACTTCCTGTGCTTTTTCACACTTACTTGCACCTTTGAGTGTGATGTTTAAGGAATTTTGATGTGTCTTCATTCATGGTTATATTCCTTTTTACCTTCTTCCTCTGTCCCAAGTCTGTGACATATGCTTTACCTGGCCCTAGTATTTCACATTACAAATAAAATGCTTTTGCCATGGTCTGAAATGAGTCACCTATTAACAGATTACAGCTATATTCATTAGCTTTGCATCTGTGGAAATCACAGGGGTCAGCACACCCGAACCGCAAGTGATGAGTTTCACCCTGGGAAAACCACCTTCCTGATAACAGCGTCTCCCCTTCCCAGTACCAGAGAGGCTTGGTTTAGGGGAGGGCAAGCATGGTCTGAACTCACCACACCGGCCCACGGTGAGACGTCAGGCTGCAGTCTCACTCCACAGGTTCAGCCCAGACCAGGCATGTCATGGCTCATACTGACCCAGACCTACTGAGCCTGGCTTGCCCTAGCTGATTGTTCCAGATGTATTTTGATGTGTCTATACCGTGCTTGACTCTTATTCACCAGCATGGGACAAATGCAAATGATCTATACAAAACACAGCTCTCTTTTCCTTGTCTCTTTATCGTGAAGATCAGTTTCCCCTGAGAAGTTTATAGTTGTTTCAATTAACAGCTACATGTCTGACAAATACTCTTTGTCAAATCATTAGAGCTTAAGTCCACAAACTATGTAACATCAACACAGAGAGATTTTTAAAACCAAAAGTCTATTAGCACTAAACTTTTTGCGTTGTTTCAGAGATAGTTAGAAATCTCCATTACCTTTGACAACAGCAAGTGTAATAATGTAAGCATGTCAAAGTAAGGATACCAGAGTGGTATGGTTTTCATCACAATAGTAACTTAAATGTAAGTTTAACACATCAAAACAAGATTGTATGCTGCATTCCCATATTTCACTTTAAATAAAACACTCAAACACTGTGATTAAATCATGTTACGGCATTCAAAGCTGTGGGCAACACACTTGTGGGCAACAGCACAGCAGAGAAGCAGTTTCTGCAGAATGACTGCAAAGTGCTTCTCCTCACCTCCTGCCCAGGGGTGAGACCGGCTGACAGAATGAGGCTGTAACTGCAGCATTTTCTCTCTACTTCCTTCTTAGGGCAGGGAAAACACAAGAGACAGATTGTCACTCCAATCTGTTTTTGAAACACGGCGATAGCAGCTATCACAAAGCCTTTGTTTAGCTCTTCCCTTTTATGAAATGTATGAAATGTATGAGGAAACACACAGCGCACGAAACAGAGCTCCCAAAATGGGACTTTTCACTTGTTCACTAAGTTCATAGCCATAAAGATACATTATATACCTTTTTTTTTCACAAGCGGGTAACAGTATCTTACTGCTGAAAAAAAAAAAAAAGTTTAGTAGTGCCTAAAAGCCACAAGTGAGACCAAGTGCACCTTACATGCTTGCCAGTGCTCAGCGAGTTTCTTCTTCAAGCTGCGAGTGTGCGGACCCGTGTGCGTGTATGCAGACGTGCACGTGTGTAAGCAGGGTCGAAATTCAAAACAGTACTCGAGATTAGCTTTGCCTTCTTCTCATGTCTAGGTGCTCATCTATCCAAACCAATTATTACATTCGTAAGTATTACATTTTTAATTTGAAGGAACAAACGTGTATGAGAAAATAAACAATATCTTTTCTTTACTCCTCTGCTGCAATGTGGGAAACAAATAAATTGACTTATTATTGTGAAGACCTATTAGTTTAAGTTAGATTTCTGATAGACAGCAATTAAAAGCTAAGTTTCTCATCAGTTCTTAATACATAACAAATAGAAAATCTATAAACAATCAACCTGTTCCTATAAACATATAAATACATTTTTTTTTGTTTGCATTTGACATAGTTAATGTGAAAATTCCTAAACGCAATATATCCTTTTATAAGATGTAAGCCATCTGGATGCAGAATTTGGGTATACAAGGGAATACATAATTCATGTTTACAAATAAATGTGACACGAATCTCTGTTATTTATGCTGAAATCAAGATCTATTTAGGCATGCAACATGTAAACTGATGAACAGTGACATGCAGCTCCTATTGTCACTTCTTAAGACCTTTGTACAGTTCTGACATTATAAGCAGCAGGTGCAGGAAAAAAGCAGAGAAGTAATTAACATAAAATTATATTACATTATGCCATCACCCAACAGGTGTACTAGCAGGTGATCTTTCTAATTATAATGCACTCCCACATTTTCCAGGCTATTATTCTTTCTACATAATAACCTGTGAATACAAACCATTTTTACCTCATTGCACAGAGGCTAATAGCCAGAGCATAGTAATTGGAACATCCAATATTAATTCTCTGAATGCTTTTCTTTGTTGTATACTTTTGGGGAAAAAAAATCAAATGTAGGAAGATTAAAGTAAGTACCTATGTTAATATAACCAGGCCCTTAAACTAATCCATCTGATTTTTTTTTTTGCAGCAGGGTTCAGAACCTGCAGCCCCTATTATATCCAGCTCATAGCCAAGAGTTTATTACAACCTCTGGGAGAAAACAACGTCAGAATGAAGGGAAAATGAAGCTGAACCAGAAGCTCTGGTTCAACTTTATCCTGATGCTCTGAAGTGTTATTTAAGTCCAAATAATTTTATAAACATCCTTCAAGAAGATTTCAAGAACTAAAAGAAAATACTGCAAATTGCGGTGCAAATTGTAGCATCTTTAACAACAACATATTTCCCTGCCCCTGTCTTGTAAGGAAACAAGTCTCAAGGAAGACAGCTGGAAGTACTTCAACCTAAGAAACCTAACTCACAGCTGAATTTCACACGGAATTCAAATTGAAAACTGCTGGGATACCACGACAGAGAGAAAATTTGTTATATCTGATATATAAGTAACTCCAAAGTTGTTCACTTACAAAATTCTGCATTTAGGAAAAAAAAAAACAAAACCAAAACCAACACCAAACTCAAGGGAAGCTTACCGATTTCTTTTAGAGCTTTTAAAAATGAACAATTTTACTGACAACCATTTTAATGAAGTCTCAGTTTACACTTATTCTACTATAGCATTAGCTTCTTTTTATTTCTGACCTAAATAGTTCCTTTACACCCACCAGACCTACCATCTATGCTATTTTTGAGAAGAACTCAACAGATCAGTAGGCATCAAAATTTTCAGGAAGTCTCCTAAAGTGGATTAGCTGCTGCCAGAACAGAAACAAACTTTCTGTAATACCAAAATGAAGTAACTTATTGTACCACAAGCACAAAAGTAGCAATTTGTGTAGCCGTTACAACAGCAACCTCACCACACAGGTTGCAAACAATACAGGTTTTTTTTTTTCAGAATGATTCCTGCTCTGCCTATACAGCAAAAGGAACCATTTGCATTTAAGTTCATCTTCTGGCTGGCATTTTTCTATAATAGGAACAGATATTTTTGATTCTTCAAAGTGTGATTCTTCGGACCTCCTCCAGTCAAGTCCCTCTTAATATGTTTGTCTTTCTCATTATCTGCCCCTAGTCCAGTCTCCTTCATTCACCCACGCCCATAGCGTTCTCCTGCTGCTGGAACAACTTGTTCCAAAGATTCTTACTCAACTAGCGTAAATTCCCAAACTCCTGGCTTCTTTCCTGATTTCTCATTGACTTCACAGCTATTCTGTGGATCATTCAAGGTAATTCAGTCTGAGATCTGCTTAATTCAGGGACTGACTTCTATCTAAGGAGTTTCATGTCACAGGAGCTTTGACAGAGCTTAAGAATGGGGTCCAACAGCTTATTTGTATGTGCTTTTGAAATATCTGCAGAAGTATTGTAGTTAAACTGGGAAACATAAAAAAAATATAATTCCCCAAAACCACTGCTGCAGGCCTTGATAATAAATGAGAAAAAAAAAATTGCTATCTTCAGATTACCTCCAATCTTTGCTGCTCCCACTGCTTGAGAGCAAAGCAAAGTTCTACTTGAATACATTCTAAGTGCTATCCTGATTTCGTTACAGGGAATTCTTCTCCACTGCAATGAATGTCCTTTCCTCAAGTCCATTCTTTTTCTCTGCAGCCCATGTTTTTTCTCTGCATTGTTTCTTCATCTCTTCTTCCTCTTTTTCTACTTGAGGATTTTCTCTTCCATTTTCCCCCTAGTCTACGTTCTCCCTATGCATTGTCCACGCCCCCCTCTTTTTAATCCATTGGCCACAGAACTGTATTGACCTCCCTAGCCAAAACCATCTCTCCCTTTACATCTGATGTGTCTTCTGCCCTTCTGTCTAGCTCAAGTCCTGCTTTTATTCCAGGCAGGCAATTTCCTTCTCATGACCATGATTCCAGAGAGGGGTGTCATTAGGAATACAAGACAACTCTTTACTTTCAGACCAAAGGGTGTGACAACAAAGAAACCCTTGTTTGTGGGAAAGCCTTTTCACTGTGCACACAACTTTGAGTTTTAATTTACAAAAATCAAATAGCCTTAAATTAGTAATTATTAATTATACTTATCTAAATATTTTATTGTGGTTTTATTTGAATCAAGAAAGGAACCATAGCTAATAGCTTTGCCAGGAATATATCAAGTGCAGTCAAATAAATATCAGCTCTAACGGGATAACAGGTCTTGTGGATAGGGGCAGCAACACAAACAATATAACTTCAGTTTATCAAGGCTTTGAATGCTATCTAATGTGACAGTTTCATTACGAAGTTAGGAGATCATGATATACTTAGAAATTGAAGACATTGTGAAATAGGTGCAAAACTAGTACGAAAATGGTACGCACGAAATAGATATCACTGTCAAATTGGAAATAGAAACTAAATAGGATTCCACTGGGGACCAGCCTCCATTCAATAGAATTCAGTATTTTGTTTTAGGACTTGTATGTTGAAATACAGACTGCAGGTAGCAAAGGTGAGATATATTATTTATAAGAAGCTAGAGATTAATATTAGAATTCAAAATAATGCCAACAACTTGGAGAAATGGTCTGAAAAAATAGAATGCAATTCAGTAAAGGCAAGTTCAAGGCTCTGAGTTTAGGCAGCAACAATGAACAACACAGAGAGGAGGTGAATGGCAGTGCAGTACTGCTGCAGAAAATAGTTGTGAGATAGGGGAGACGGTGTGGACCGTAAGTCAACAAGATAATGCCGCTGCAAAAAAGGCAAACATCATACTACAGCATATAAACAAAATCATCTGTAAGATGGAATAGTGCTTCCATTCTATCTGACAGTGGTAAAGCCCCCGCTAAAGTACTGTCCTCCGTTTTGGGCACTATGTTTTTAAGAAATATGCAGACCAGATGGAGAGAAGGCAGAGGATAGCAGAAGGTATGATCCAACATCTAGAAAACATGGTCTAAAAAGAGAGTTTAAATCAACTAAGATTTGCATGGGCAAAAATAAAATAAAGAGGACACATGTTGAAAAAAATATGTGGAAGATGTAGAAGTACATCATGCGTACTTCATGTCCACTGGGAACAGGGTAGTTCACAGACTTGAAGTAAAGAAAGGGAAATTTAGGCAAGACATGAGGAAAAACTTGGTCATGGTATATAGACAGTTAGACACTTCAGACAGAATGCTTGGAGAGGTTATGAAATTATCAGATTTTAGAGAAAGCACAGATGCACATTTGTCAGAAGTGATTTAAATTCAGCTGAGTCTGATCTTTGGAAGAAGAGCAGTCTAGATGAGATCCTCCCAAAATACCTTCCAATTGTTTTCTAAGGCTTCTCTCTGACCTAATATGCTAGATCAATAACTAATATAGAGCAACTATTGCATGGATCACTGGGATGGCAGAAAATAGTAGAAGTGCATAATGTATTTTAATTATTAACAGCATGCATATACATTAATGCAACACTTTTGTCAATGCTTTGTATTGACAGTAGCAGCATGAAACAGCAGCATAAACCATTTGGAAAAACCTGTTGCACTCAGAAAAAGCCCAGAAATTCTTATATGTAGCATAGCTGTTACAGAAAAAAATGTCCTTAGCAGACCATAGGGGAACCAATTACTTCGTGTCTTTGCATCAGATCCTCAAGGATCAGACAGATATGCCAGTCTTTGGCTGACGGAAGAAAAACAGGACACTCCTAATATGAAGACCGTAACACTTAGAATAAAATTTTAATACACAGTACAGGAAGTCCAACAAAAGAAACCATAAAAGTCCATCTTTGAGGCTTCAACCTTTCATACTAATCTAATCTAAAAATACTACACAGGCACTTTGGACTTCAGCACAGTTCGCCATGGGCTGAAAGCTGTGCCCATACAGACAAAGCAGTATTGGGAGATTAACATAATAAGTGTCCTTTGCACGGGTCTCAACAGAGTAAACTCCAATTGTATACTCTCTTTGCAAGTCAGTCCAATTTAAAAAAAAAAAAAAAAGCAACTGATAGAACAACCACCTGTAAGATACAAAGAAATTTATCAACAAAGAAAGTACGAAGCTACAAAATTGAACAGCTACAGTACATACATTCTAGTCTTCCTATTTTGTGTTTATGTGTAATCACAGATATATGAACATGTATATAAGTATACATCTACATGCTGTGGCCTGTCAGTGTCACCCAACCCATAAAATTCTATAGACAGCTTTTGCTCATAAATCTAGAAAGTGCTTTTTCTTTCAGTAGAAAAAACCCTTAATCTAGTTTCAAGGAGTTGTAAAAGACAGCTCCTGTGATTCACCCCCTCCCCTCAACAGAAGCACTGCTTGTTAATCCAGCAGGAAATAACATTTGCCAGGATTGACAGCTGTGGATTTGTATTCAATTCCCAAATTAAAAACCAATGACAGGGCCTAGTTCAATGGAGATGTCAAGCAAAATAAAGTAAAAAACCTGCTGCTTTGTCTGTAAAATACAAACATACATACATACATTTTGGATAACAATACTAAAAGCTGGGAAGGAGATATAATGGGATTAAAGCTGTGTGCAAAGTTTCTCCTGAGGGTTTTTTTTGTCCCTTCCAACAACTCACATTTTTTTCATTTTTCCTTTTACATATTAAGTTTTCCTCTTATTCCTAATATATGTTTTAAAACATGTTTAAATCTATTTCAATAACTGTTTGAAACTCTGCAAAAAATATAATGTAAAAATTTTCATAATCAAATCAGCAAAATCTTCACATATAATACTAGTTATTGTCCAAATCAAAGAAAACTTAATTACAGGCCAAATATGGTTAAGAGATCTAATGGCATAGGTTCTCATGCTTCTGCAAAATTTTGTTAGTGGCAAATCAGAGTCCATTTTAGGCAGTTTCCATTGTTAATCTAGCACAGCAACAAACTGCTCTGGAGAGCCCAATGCAACTTTTCCCAGTTCTAATAGTCTTTGGAATAAATCACCATAGTATCATTCTTACTGGGAATTCAAAACCGTAATTATGAGTTTATAATTCCTTAAATCTCTGTAAATACTCCTCACTTGTTGAAAATTACACCTTTCATATATTTTCAGGTGTCCATGTTCCTCCAACACACTGCTTAAATAGGGGAACAGGAAACATTAATTTACATTCAGGCCACTTCAGCAATCTGTGAAACAACAAAATGCCAAGTGTTTTAACTTACTGCTATTTACCTGTAAGAAGTGATCCTCCTTAGGTCTGTAACAGGAACACGATAGCCACACTCTTCTAAGATTTCCTCACATGCAATTTCTTCTAAAGAAAGGTCTGGTTTGTCTACAATGCCGGCACAGAGTTCATACGTCACTCCTTCCACAGCAGGTAAGGGATCCTCTAGACGAGAGAAGTTCTCCTTGTCCTGATTCTGAAAGACTTGAGGATGACGCCTTTCTACTTCACACATGTAAACAGCTTAAAAAAGAAACCACAAAATAAAAAGAAACAAGGGAGGATGTTAATTTCATATTAAAAAGAAAAACAAGGTGGTATACAAATTTTCCCTGGAAATTTATAACCATCATAGTACTTGAGACTAAAAATTCAGTTGTGTTATCTGCTAAAATTATGACACACTGAAATTGGAATTTTAGAGAACAAAGGTTCTTTTGTCATTTCTGTAAAATTCTTCTTTAAACTCTATTTGTGCTTACATAATTTGGAATGAATCCATGCACACCTTAAAAAAACCAAAAAATATTAAAAGAAAGCTAGTTCATCCAAGAAATCTAAGTCCCAGAAGTGCCACACAGCTTCCATTTGTTGGGCAATGCAGATACCAGGATTTAATTTAAACTATGCAGTTATCTTGCAGGGAAGTTGGGCTGTACATTACGTACCATGTGCACAATGATGAGTCTTTCAGCCTGTCAACTCAGCTGTTATTTAGAAAGGGTATGAAAAGCATATATGTTTGTTTGAAAAAAAAAAAAAATCCTCTTTTGAACATATAGTTCCTTGCACAGATTCCTGTGTGGAGTTTGAAAAAGACTTCTTGAATTAATCTACAAACAGCTGCCACTGTAATGCACCCCTAAAGAAAGTGCAAATGCCAGATTTTAGTCCCTGCTTAAGTAAAACCTCTCACTGATGTCAACAGAAATTTTGCCTAAGTGAGAACTGCAGTACTAGATGTTAACATGCAAAGAACCACTACTGACAATTCCAGATCATTGTAACTTTAACTTACAGGTAAAATCCCACTTCTTTCTTCTTTGAAATCTCCTCATGTCTATCCTCTTGCTTTTCATGAAAGGTTACCATAAGGGTGTTATAAAACACTCTGAATAAAACTATTTTAAAATTTGAAATTACTTTATTCCATTAAAATATTTTACATTCATATTTCACATACATGTAACATGGGTTTCAGATGAGCTTATCTTTTAATTCCCACTCTAAATCTTGCAGGACTGGTATATAAAAAAGCTCACATTTAATGGACAACCTTTTGTTCTTCCAGTTACCGGACTTAGCTTACTATTTCTTAAAACTGTGATATGCAAGGTCTCTAGAAAAATGTTGTTGCATAAAAGTAAAGTACTACAGTGACTTCTCAAGCACCTGGCCTCTGAGGAAGTGTACACCCCAGAAATTTGTGCCTAGGCTCCTTCTGCAATGCCTACACTCAAAAGTGTAGTATAGCAAGATCAGCACTTGAAAGAGAAGTGTCTAGATCAGTCCATTGTCCAAAAACTAATCTTTCTCCAGAAGTTAAAACTTTCAAAGCTGTTTGTAGTAATTAGATCTGATCCTCCGAGACTCAAACAGTTAAGGAAAGGAGCTTCCATTTCTTACTTGAAAGACATGACAAGGGCTGTTTTCTTTTTAAAATGCAGCATGAAGGCAGCAGAAAATATATTCCATGCAGACTCTGAAGGACAGATCCTTGAAGGGTGTCTATTGTCATTATTCCAAAAACTTCTAAAAGCTATGACAATTATCATAAACAACAACTGCCTCCAAGACTCTGAGATGAGCCAAATACTGAAGGTTTTATTGCTTTTTTTTCATTTTTATATATCCGTAGCAGTAAATACAAAAAGGAACAACACATGCATCTCACTAAAGGACCTGGGCATCAAAACAAGAAGGAGGTAAGAGTCTGGGGTACAAAAATATGAAACAGTGATTAAAGAAACTCTGTTACAAGTCTGTGGAATCTCTGAAACCCATCATGTTTTTATGGCAGGCACCTGACATTCTCCTTCTTCCTCAGCATAAGTGGGCTCTATGCAGATCTAAACCTGTATTCCCAGAAGGACCTAGTCCAGCAATCCTCTTCATAGCAAAGTCCTCAATATGCCATCACTTAAAGCTCAGTAACACCTTTCTCTGTAGGTGAGGAAGAAAAGAAGTGGTACCAGCCAGTTCCGTAAGAGAATTCAAATATTAGAGCATTCATCAGGGAGTCAGAGTCTGAATTCACTATCATCAAGCTCGCAAAGGTTCAAACTCAATTTATCTCTCATCCATAAGCAAAGCCTAGAAAACCAACCTGCCTGCTAACATCAGGGAACAGAGGAGCCCCCAATAGCTCTCCTGAAGGTGCAAGACTGACTGCACAAGTGATGCAGCAGGGAGATGAAGTACTGGATGGAAAAGCAGTCTGTGGCCTACTGGCTAGCGCACACTCTTCAGAGGGAAACCTGTGACCCTCCTCTTCCTCATCACAGGTTCTCAGCTTATTGCAAATGCACAAAGAGTTTGAGGAGCAGAAACTAGAAGCAAAAGCTCAGCTCCCAGCACAGTCATCCAACCACTTGTCCCATGTCTGACTGCTCTTTTGTCTTCTGATGGCTTATTCTGCTTTGGTCAGAAACTGCCACTTCATCACCACTGGGCAGTCTGCTCCATCATCAGATGGACACATGCAATGAGCAGAAGCACAGTGAGGACTCAAACAAACATCTAGTGCTCATTAAACATCTTGACACTCAGAAATAAGAACCCTCAGAGTGGAATCTCCAGTAGAAGTGATGTACTTGCCTTCCTTTCTGCAAAGCTGGGACAAAAGATAGATGGCTCAACCAAACTCATCAAATAAGATCATAACTGTTATTCAAAGATTCATATAGCAACTTCTTTGCTGTCCCTAGAGAGAAGAAAACAACAGTACAGACTGAGGGGTTAGTGGGGTTTAGCTGACTGGGAAATGTGCTAGCTTTTCTTTAAATTTCTGATTTCTCTTTGATTGTACCCATGTTTCATACCTCCTGAAACAGAACAGGGCTTAAGATTCGAATCTTTGATACTGTTTTTTTAAGTCAATGCATAAACAAACATCTCAATCCATTAAAAGGTCATTATACTTACAGTGAAAAAAACAGGGCACATATACATAGGTAATAACCTAGCCTTTCCCGGGAACATATTACTTTATTATACTTGAAAATGTGTGGTAAATTGATGTGTTGGTTTTGTTTAGTGAGGGTGGCGGCTACAGTGGCAGCTTCTGTAAGAAGCTGCTGTAAGTTTT
This sequence comes from Tetrax tetrax, assembly GCA_009806455.1. NCBI lineage: Eukaryota > Metazoa > Chordata > Aves > Otidiformes > Otididae > Tetrax > Tetrax tetrax. The sequence goes on from WHYT01017583.1 coordinate 587,934, forward strand.
CGCTTTGTCCAGTTGCCTCGGCAAGGTCGAGAGCGGATCTGCCACTGGCCAGCCTGAGCCAACTGATGACGGAACGTTCAGTGATAACACCTCTGCGATAACGTATTTAAGAAGGGGGAAAAATTAAACGAAAAGGAAGAAGTGAAGAAGCAGAAGCAGGGGCAGAGAGGGGGAGGCGCGAGCCTTATGGGCCTTGTGGCCCTCACCCTCTGGCCTCGCACTGGGCAGCCGACTGCACCCGACTGGGCCCGGCCCGGCTGCAAGAAGTGGAGAGGAGAGGAGATGTGAAGAGAACCTGAGGGGCGTCTGCCAGCCTGTTGTGAAGAATTTCTTGTGAGAGGAACGGCTGCAGACGCCAAGGTCAGTGCAGAAGGAGGGTGAACAGTAATGCTGCTCCTGGCCGAGATTCCCCCACAGCCCGTGGTGCAGCCCATGGTGGAGCAGGTTGTCCCCCTGCAGCCCGTGGAGCCCACGGAGGAGCAGAGATCCCCCTGCAGCCCGGGGAGGACCCCACGCCGGGGCAGGTGGAGGCCTGAAGGAGGCTGTGGCCCGTGGAGGGCCCGCTGGGGCAGCCGTTCTGGAGGGACTGCACCCGTGGAAGAGATGCCCCACGCCGGAGCAGTTTCATAAAGGACTGCAGTCCGTGGTCCCACGCTGGAGGAACGTGAGGAGTTCTTCCTCCGATGAGGAAGCAGCGGCGTAAAGCGACAAGTGATCAACTGACCATAACCCCCATTCCCTATTCCCCCCTGTGCCGCTCAGGGTGGGGAAGGTGGTAGAGATAACGTTAAGCCCAGGAAGAGGGAGGGGTGGAGGGAAGTTACTTTGTTCTCTTTCTCAGTATTCTGCTTTGTTTTTACTACTACTAATAAATAGTTTTCCCCAAGTTGAGTCTGTTTTGTCCAGAACAGTAACTTCTATCTTCTCTCCCTGTCCTTATCTCAAATATTGAGCCTTTTTCTTACATTATCTCTCCCCTGTTCCCTCGGAGGGTGGGGAGAGTGAGAGATTGCATAGCTTGATCCCGAGCAGGGCTAAGCTACAACCGGCTGCCTAAATGAGCCGTGTCCAAGAGCTTTGCCAATCAGTCACAGGTGAGGAACTAATATGGAAACTACTGAGATACACATGTAACTTTTTTCTCTCTGCTCCTTCCAAATGTGATTTTACGATCATTCAAGATGATGTAGGTCCACAATACACTGAAAAATATGGCCCTGTCTGCCTCCCCGGGATGTGTGGTTTGCTCACGAGCAACAAGCTACTGCCTTCTTGGTGGGAGCCTGCTAGAAGCTAACAATGACAAAAGTCTCAGCCTTTATTTTTGCTTTGTGGAACAGGCACCAAGGCAGACAATAACCATTGAACAGAAATACAAATACAGTGATATGAGTAATGTAAGGGCATGGTTGCAATCACTGAATTGCTATGGGCTGTCTGACTGACCAGTGTTTGTCCCCAAGGCCAGGTTTTAGAGCAGCTCCAGCCTCTGGAACAGTTTAACTCCAAGAATAGTCCAGTCTTTTGAGGCAGATTTGACACTTCCATGTGGATGATGTAACGAACATGTGGCTGTCCAGTACATATATATATGTATATACACACACATATATGAAGGCTTCTGCCTAAGACTGCCTCAAAGACAGCAACAGCTATATGAGCCATTTTATTTGTCTGGCAAATAAAAGAAGTTGGATTATTGATAAACAAATAAACAAAACACTTTCTAATAGTCAACATAGTGCTTCATGAGAAGTATACACTGTCAGTATAACTGTGCTGCACAACGCTGAAGAGCCTGTCAATCACTGTCAGTAAGAAAGGACAGCATGACACCACCCTAGAAAGTTTCCTATAAAGTCTACCGTGAGCATTCTTGAAATGGTCTCTTAGCAACAGTCAGTGAAATATCTTGTGATTTTTTCTTAATTAACATGCAGAGAATATGCATTTCATTTTTAACTTCCAGAAAGTAAATATTCCTTTGAATTAAAATAACGGATACAAAAACTCAGAAAAAAAATATATTAACCTAAGTTCTTAATATTTAGTGGAATGAAGCTGTCCATTTATGAATGAAAAAGTATACAGTCCTGAATTTTCCTCATTTTAAATTCCCAAGTATACAATGCAAAATAACACATAAAAAAAATGAAATATTGAAGACCAGAAAAAAAACCCAAAAAACAACTGTGCTTCTGCACAGAAGCTGCCTACTAAATACTAGATAGATCAAGAAGGAACTTCAAATAAAAGCAATCTATTGCATGATCATTGTAGAGTTCTTTGCAATTTCATCCAAAAGAGGACAATGACTAGCCCAAAAGCAGAATGTAAGGCTACCCTGATCATTTGTTTCATCTGTCATGGAAATTTCCCTGGTTAGAAATTCTGAACCAGTGAAAAGGGTGGGCTATCATACAAAGAAACAGAATATTGAACAAAGATTTTATCACCACAGATGCACCAACTTTTAACTGCTAAACCCTTAAAAGCTTGCTTCACTAGAGAGCAAAAGTAAATCTAAAAAAAGAGGATTACCTGGGCGGAACTGCTTCACCACAACAAAGCACTGCCGAGAAGTATTAAAGATCAGGATTGACACACTGAGGAAGAAGACAAAAAACAAAAGATCAATGCTTTATGAAGGATTAATGCAGAACTATTAAACTTACATTTTGTGAATTTAACTACATAAATACATAGAAGATTTATTACTAAAGCCACAATGCAACAAGATTCTTGTCCAAAATCCATCAAGAAGGATAGACAATGGGTCTCCTTCCCAAAACTCATGAGAATTTACCCTAAATTAAGTCACTTTTGTTTCCTACCATGCAGACAAAGCCACCAATCAATTCTTTCTCCCCAACAGAAAAAAAAAAAAAAAGTTAAACACTAGGAACATTGCTACTAGATAATAATAACAAGAAAAAAATCCTTAAAGACAAAACCATTTCTTCCCCTGTATCAGTCCCAGATTAGGATAGTTTAACCCTTAGGCACAGTCTAGTCTTATTCAGATCCTGAGACTCCTGTGTAGGCACAGAGCATCTCCTATCTGTAGCTACTTGCTGAGCTTGGACCTTAAAACAGACATCCTCCATGTCCAATTTTGTACAAATTTAAACCAGAAGCAGTTTTAACTGCTACCATATTCAGTGGTTTAAAAACCACATTTTAATCTTTCCCCCACCCTCTTTGGTTGTTTGAAATACGTGTCATAGGGAAACTTGACAGGCTGAGTATTTGGAGATGCTCTGAAAGTGTGGAGCATTGATCTTCTCTGCTCACTTCAATTACTCCCAGATTTTACTAGTTAAAAAAATGCAGACAAAAGTCTCTCTCCTTAGCTGGTAGCCCACTAAAACCTGCAAACACAAGTGTATATTTTCTTATTACCATGGTAGCATTCTCTCATTTGTTATGCCTCACTGTATGCAACTGGAAAGTTAATTCATTATTCTATAAATTCTACAATAGATTAGACTAACAATGGCATATTTGCAGAGTTGACTCAAACTTTCAACTTTCCTCGTAAAAGAGCTGTATATTTATTTTCACTATTTGATTTAATAATGAAATCTCAAGCTGCCAGAGAAACTGCTATTTGATGATTATTAAAAATAATGTTAATGTTTATTATAATAACATATAAAAACCAAAACAGAAGGGAGAAGTCCAGATGTTAACATTTATATTCATGGCTGCTATTCTCAAAGACTCGTACTGCATATTGATGGCTTCCTGCCCCCGGAGATGTCGTTTGTGGGCAATTTTAAAGCAAAGGTTTTGGCCTTCAGAGAGGCTGGAGGAGCACATTCACCCTGTTTACTGGCACGGGGGTTCTTTCTGACCCAACACTAGAATATCTGGGAGTTGTGGTGCATGTTGCTAGAAGAAATGAAGTTAAACCACAGTTTTAAATTAAGTATTATTCTTTGATGTTGGTTTTTTTTTTTTTTTCTTTGTATGACTGTTCCTCTCCCCAAAGTGATAATGTTTGAGGGCAGACATTGCACTAAAGAAAAGAAGAAAAGGAGTTACGGCTACTGAACCTTTGTTTTTTGTCCATGGGTCTAAGGATGTACGTTGCCTGAAACTGAAGACAGCAGCAGTCTAAAGCTGAGGTTAAAGAGAAGAGATGAGACTTCCTGAAGCATATGGTCGCCCTTTACCTTTCTTTACATCCACCACCCCAGGCCCAATCTCTCACTTGGCTTGCCTTCTTCAGCGTGTCTCATTAAATAACTCATACTAACTCATTAAAAATGGCTCAGCCATTAGACATTATTTTTTCCTAGGAGTCAATCACTTGAGATTTTTATGGAACAGATGGGAAAATTAAAAACAATCTGTCAGAATTAAGGAACAAGATCAAATTAAGCTGGAAAGGAGTAACAGCAAGTTATTACAATTGTCTGCTTCTCACACCATCTTGAGATGAGAGGCTACAGAAATGGTACAAATCTGTAGAACTTTCTATTTAATTACTTCTAATTTTCTGAGAGACTGACAAACAATTTTGAACATAAATTTACATTTTTTAACAAATCACAACACACAAGTTCTAGTATTTCTTGTCAGAGTTGGAGAGTCATGGAGGAGAAAGTACAGAATTACACCTTCTTAGGAGGAGTGTGACATTACAAACGCCATTTGGTATTTCTTATTCCACAAGACACAATCTAACATGAAATATTTCCACAGGTCTCTAGGTCTGTAACTGTTGAAAACACATTTGAAGCTGCATTCAGGACAGCTATTTGTGTATTACAGAATGTTAGGGCAAGACTGTTCAGCTGATCTAAGCGGAGGATCCCCCCGAACCACTGCTTTCAATGGGTTTCTGTATTGCTGCAACGACCCAAATATGTGGGATCAGCTGTTTGGTCTGGCCTATAAGATAAGGAAAATATTTATCTTCTGGAGTTTTACATCATCATACAAAGAATTCACTACAAAATTATTTTAAAATTTCTTCGTTTTTACAGATGACAGGCTCCCAAAAAGGACTACTACAAAAGCAGAGTTGCAAATATATCTTTCAGGAGTATCATACCACAATTTATTACAAGGGTGTTTGATGTTTCAAGGGCATTCCCTTTAAAATATTACAACCAATCCTAACTTAGAATATTATATATGCATCTATAAGCTTTAAAGGGATCAATAAAGAGTAAACATATAAAATAAACAAATAAAACACTCACAATACATTTTGGGAACATCTCCACAAATAAGCAGATAAACAAAGCCCAAGCTGTATGTTATCAGAGAAAAATCCCATAGAACCACTAGAAAGGAAAAAAAAAAAACCCAGCCAAATTTTGTAGAAATGGCAGGAACCCTTGACAAGAATTTAATCAGAAACGGACATAGATCACCTCGGACCAATGAAGGAGACTCGGCTCCTCTGCACTGAATCTATCAGTGGTTGCTTTAGGGACTACGACTGAACAGAAAGACAACATATAAAGAGATGACACAGATTTGGACAGTATCTTCCAGGGCTGGTGAAGACCACAAGCCTGCTCAGCCTTCAGCCCAACCCCTCCTCGGCTTCCCCTGCGGTAGCTCCTGCTCACTTTATACATACAATAAATCACTACTCTAATCACAGGAGACTTTCCCAAAAGAAAGTATGGATGCAAACAGGTTACTGTGCAATAATCTAGGATACTGTTCTTTCGATAAACATAGGAACAATTAGGGTAGCCTTAAAATATTTTGAGAGAGAGATACACCTAAAATGTCAGCAAGATGTATCTACAAAGACCAGCTAACCTGTACTTGAGCTTTTATTGTACTCAAGTTTGCAGTTAAAGGTGCCTGGTCTTGGTATCTAACACAACATTTTCTTAAAGGGATGCCAACTATTCAGTCAAGGATCTCATGTAGCATTTAACTGTTGAATCTTCAAAGAAAACCCTGACTGAAATAGGTAAGTATTAGGATTCTCTAATGTATATTTGGCTTCCCTAAAATGTCTACGTCAATGTGCAGAAATTACACAGAGCTGACCCATGGACATCTGCAACACCAGAGGCCGGAATCTTAATTCCTCCTCCACCTTTAAGACTCTCACTGAAAGAGAAGATACCCACCTGAATATAACCTTTACAGCTGAAAACACCTCTTACAAGAGTTTAGAAAATTACTCCATTGAGCGCTATTGACCTAGAAAACTATTTCAATTTTTTTTCCTTTCCCCAACATAGTACAGCTCTGTATTTATCGAGCTCATGGTAAGTGATGCTTTATGACATCACAGCAGAACAGACATTTATATAGAAATCCTATGACTCACAGACTCAAACCTGAGAAAGGAAGGTAGTGTTTCTAGGAGCAACGTAAAGAACACAGTATTTGACCACAGCAGTGCCGAGGCAGGGGACAAATGAAAACTGACATCCTGTTAAAATCTGCACACACATATGGAGGGATGGAAAGTTAATTCTTTTGAAATATATCCTACCAATTAAGATCAGCAAATGAGCTTTGCCAAAGCTACAAGAATCTGTATTTCTAGAGCTCCAATACTTGAAGGAAGCTTTTCGGGGATAGGGGTTGGGTGGGTTTTTTTGGTCTGAAGGGTTTTTCTGCTTTTTATTTTTGTGGGTTTTAGGTGGAAATGCAATTTGACCTTGTAGTTGTGAGTTTGGTAATCTTCCATCTTGATGATTTTGTTGAGCCCAGTCGTCAACCTGGGCTACAGTTAATCCACAAGCAACTGCTAACACTTACTAATTGCTTTTAATGAGACAAACTTTTAAAATCCTTTAATAAAGAAATACTGATTCAGCCTTTCATTATTCCTAGATGTGTCCTTAATGCATAATTTGCAAATGTAAATTTGCAAAAATAAAAAAAAAAAAATAAAAAATTCAGAAGTCCCAGTATAGTGATAGCAAAGAAAAGGACAAGATCCTCTTGTGTTTCTGTGAATGAAATAAGACTCTCAAGGCTGGAGATGAGGATTTTTAAAGATAATCTTGGACTAATACTGTAGTATGCTAAGTAATTGATGAGGTAATACTGGCAAAGAAACTGACCTTTAATCACTCTACAAACAACTCAGGATCACCTTGTATGTCTAGTATGGGTATGTGAGTGTGACACAGAAATTCTGATCAGAATTGAATAAGGGAAGACAAAGCACCTAAAAAAAGACTGACGTTAACATTGAAAGCCAGGGCTTCCCAGCTATTATCCTCAGTCACCTCCACCTATGTTTAAAGGCTAAAAATTATCTCCGTGTTAGTTGAAAGTCTACAATCTTGTTTGTGCTGCTTACAAATTATAATCTCAGCTCCATAGTGTAGACTTTAGGAAATAATGTTATTTGATTAAAAAAAAAAAAAATAAAACAAAACACCAAAGCTCCCACAATCCTAGCAAAGCGTGTGGTATTTCAGTTATCTGTCTCAAAGACGACAATGAAAAAAGAATGGCAGATTCCAAAAAAGAAAGACAAAAATGGCATATAGGAATAAAAGCAAGTAATTTATTTAGTAAGTCTCATTGACTCACAACAGATATTTTGGTATTAAACATGCCTTTGATACAATCAGAAGAAAATAATCAAATGTAGTGTGCACCTTCAGAAGTATTTAAGAGACATGTATTCATCTCAGCTGGAGAGCATGTCCTATAAAACATACATGTAATATCGTTACCTATATGGCTCATAAGGGTGCAAATTGCAAGACTTATGAAACACACTCCAAGGAAAGTTAGCTAGAAAAATACCCATGCAATCTAGATGTCCTATAATTATTTTAGCTTTAAAGTATAAAATTATTTTTCTTCTTGAAGTTAAACGAATTTAACTTTCTTCATTCACAGTGTTGACAAATTGATCTTTCATGTTGTTTTCTGTGTCAAGACTATAATTCCATCTAGTCTTTAAAAAATATTATGTTTGAGAAACACCCCAGTTGAAGATTAAAGCATACTAGTGAACAAGTGTCCTTTTCTTTGTCCAAATCAAAAATGACTGCATTTTCAATTTTAAAGTGATGATAAAAAAAAAAAAAAAAAACAAACTTGTTTCAGAGCTAACAATCAAAGGTAAATCTTTGGGAAGATTCATCCTTCAGGAGGGCCTATTTAATCTTCAGTTACTTCAAAATTATTTCTGGTGACCATGAGAAAGAATTGCATAGAGCCCCTGCATTGCGTCTTTATTCAAATTAACCATCCAGTTCACAGCTGGACACGTCCCTGAAACCTTCTAATGTAGCATCTAAAGTGCTGTCTTCTTCCTTTTATCAGAGCAGCACCTAGTTTTTAAGCCATTGAAAACAGCCCCTTCGTTTTCAGAGCAGACGTGTAATAAAGCTGTACCCTTTGATTATTCTCCAGTGCAATTCCTATAGTTTCCCAGAGCTTTAACTATAATGCAGATAGTCCCGAGATTAAATGTGTGTGCTTGCACAATCTCTACTGGTTCATTTAAGTCTTCCTTCAAAGCATTTTACATTTTCCAAAGGCCAACAGCAATCCAATTGGCTGCTTAAAATGCAGCCTATTACAAAAGCAAAGCTATAAGCTCCTGACAAAAACATTCAGCCTTTCATACTAATCACAGATAAAGTGGATTTGGCAAAAGATAATTAGAGACGTCTAGAAGACTTCTGTATTCTGATGAAATTTGAATGCTTTCTCCAATACAGCTTAAATATTTAATACTAGGTAAAACCAGAATAAAGTGGTAAGACACGTATGCTTAAGAAAAGAAATATTACTTTGGAAAAACTCAAAAGGAAGATTGGTTTCAGTAAACTGAGCTGCAGCAGGAAGTTGTTCATGACACCAGAGAGCAGGAAGCATATGTTTGGTTAATCATCAGACCAGTGGATGAATGAACTAAGAAGTGCTAACAAATCCATATACATGCATTTTTAAAACAAAATCTCTGTCTACTTGTAAAGTAGTAATTTGTACCCAACCAGAGAATACGGTGCAGGACAACTTCTTTGGAATAAACAATCCTCCCAGCACTCTGTTTTCATATAGCAAAGAAAAAAACAGAAAGTAAATTCAACTGCAAAATAAATGAGACATCAAAGCACGTTGCTCTCAATAACATTCTTTAAGTGTCATATCTTGGCCCGTATCCCAGGATACCCTTGGAAATGACACATTGCATCTCAATGGGATTCTTTCAACAAAATATTTTAATAAATAAATTTGGGTTTTATTCTAACTTATTTGATTAAATAAAGCTCTGTGGGCATTAGGTGCAACAGATGTCAGAGCCTGATGGGCTTTTGTTCCAATTCCTAATTATTGTGAAACTGCCATTTATAAATGCTATCACATAATAAGACCAAGAAATAATCCACCTGAAAGGCATAAGTATTACTTCATTCTGAAATGGTAAAAATAAGAGTTTTAAAACAATATCAGGTTTCAAGGACAGTTCACAAAATAAAAAGCTCGCGTGTTCTGCCCTAGCTAAAGTAAATGACAAATCAGCAGCTTTGTTTCTTACCTACCGAAACAAAAATATGAGTGTTCACAATTTACCTAATTTCCTCATTTTGAGAATAATGGTTTCAATAGTTTCCTCTTTTCCAAGAGATATTTTCAGATAAAATTCTAAAAATACAGGCACTCAGATTATAGAACATTTCCTAGTTTTCATAAGATTAATTTTAGCCATAACCATGCTACTGTCTCTAGACCATGTAAAACTTCAGACACTCTTCAGCCAGAACAGGCTTAATTCGAAACCACCTGGAAGCAGAGACAAGACTCCTCATGATCTCCGTGGCTATAAGAGAATTAAAAACCCCACTTATTTTGCACGTTATTGTAAATACTAAAAAATGAAATTCCTAAAGTTATAAAAACACTATCCCTCTACTAGAAACCTATATTTATAAATTTATGACTAATCAGTCAAAACTCCTGTGTACCTGCTCAGTTTTAAGAATTTTTACGGATTCTGTTCTTAAAATGAGGCAAACATTTAACTTCCCAATGAAGCAAAGCCCTCTATAAAGATTTTGTTGCCATTTACCCTATTTCAGTGATATAGCAGAGAAGAGTTTATATGCTATATGGTGCTCTTATAAAATGTATTTAAAAAGGTGAAATGAGAATCTGAAAATCTGGCTTTTGATTTTGTGTTTTTTCTCTGATAACTTTACAGCATCAAATACATTTATATTTGCCTTGTTGCTATGATTTTATTTAGATCAAATGCTAATGTAACAACAAAATAAGACATCTTAAAAGACAGTAAATACGCCTGCAGAATTCCTGGCACAAAAGCAGAGGATCTGTCAAGTTTTCGATTAAAAAAAATCCCCAAACCAAAAAAACACAAGCATTAAGTGCATTTTATTTGCAAATATCATATGCAAACAAATCGTGTAATTACTTGGTTTGAAGGAAACTAATAGGCTACTACTTTTTTCCTTTTAATAGCAGGAAAAATATCATTACCCTGATAGCATCCTTGATAGACAGATATCAAGTCTAGACCTGAGTGTTTTCAATGACAGTGATTACAAAACACGCCTTCCCAGATTGTCTTATTCGCTATCGGTAAAAATGGCTTCTTATTGTTTAATTTAAAAAATACCTTCCATATGAGACACTATTTCTTGTTCTGTCATTGATTACTGATGAAATGAAAATGATTCCGGCATGGCTTATAACATTCCTTTACATTTTTGTGATAAGTAGTAATTTTTCTCTTCAGTTGTGTTACCCTTTGCATGAACATGCCCAGCCATCATTACCTTCTCTCACCTATTATTTCCCTAAACTTTTCATCATTTTTGTTGTTTGTTGAACTACATCCAGTTTATTTTAAACAGTGCATTATCTTCTGCACTATCTTTGAAGATAATAATGAAAATTAAACACCATTGACACCTGGAGGAGGCAGTACAAAGACAGACAAGGTTTACAGCACAACAGTACACCATTGCATATAAAAGGCCCATGCCACCCAAGAAAGATTTTTTTTTTTTACCTATAAAGATGTTAAAAAGCTGTACTTTACCCATTTTAAAGCTACAGTGTTAATTCTTGCACAAAGGAAGCATCTGAGTTAAATTTCATGGTGTCTTATAATGCACCAGGACATAAACCAGAAAAATACATACAGGATTAAGTTTCCATTGAGCCCAAATGATCTGGCATATGAAATCGGAGAAGGAATTCAATCCACTCCTATAATGTGGTCAAGGCACATGACTTCCACCCTGTCTCCATAGCTGCCTGCTACAGCCAGGATGCCAGAATAGCAACCCCGGCTCCTCCAAGCCACTCGTGTAGCTCTGACGACCCATCACCTGGCCAGCTCCCATGGCCAGGGTCGGGGATGCGGCAGGCTCCCGGCGCAGCTGTTCGGGGGCAGCATTCCTCGCTCCCCACCGCGCAGCCGTGCTTCCCAACTTCAACGGCGCACAGAAGCCAGCACTCAGCCAGGTAACTTCTGAGCTCAGGGTGACTGGTTGAGTATATTAATCTTCCCATTCTGACATACCTTCACGTATAACTTGCCTCAAGAACCTCTTTCTCTCTACCCCCAGCGCTGGTACCTGCAGGAGACAGCATGCCGAGATGGAGATTTCCTTGGTTCCCTCCAGCCTGCACACTCCCTCCTCATGGAAAACTACACTTTTCTTTGTAATAAAGAAAATTTGTAATTTTTAAAACATAATCTCTGTCTACTTGTAAAGTACAGGAATACTATTTCCTCTTCTTTTTAGAAGGAAAAGACTTAAAAGTTTTTTCCATTAAGAATTTTTAAGTCAGGAACTAATACTGAGCCACTGTGACATGTTTTTGTAGGTAAAAATACAGCATTAAAAGGGTACAATGCACATGTACATTTTTTGTCTAAATGCTTTTTCCTTGTCATGTGATATTTTCAGGATTGAGAGAAACTCACGTAACAACATGCATGCAATTCAGTCACCTCAAATTTGTTTTTTTTTTTTAAACATAGTGTACTTTACAGTGAATTTTTGTACTTTTAAATTGAGAAGTAGCTATAATTTTGCTTTATAGCCATTTACAATACAATTGGAAAGCTGTCCTTTTACTTGTCAACTAGCAAAAGGTACAGTTATGTTCCTGTTCTCGAACGTTGTTACTCAAAACACAAAAGCGAGCACATGACTGTACACTGACCTTCATCTGTTCCCAAATTATGTCTTTTAAAAAGCCTCAAATCTGTTTAAGGGGAGTTGCTGAAACCTGAAACGAGCTTGATCTATTGCTTTATAAAGTAGATGAATTTAAATCTTAAGTATTACATTTCAGGCTCTTACTGTACTAAATATAGCAAAATTAGGATGAGGGAGGATATAATTGGAATGTGAGTCTGGTTTTAGAGAGTATTTTTTTTTTACAGGCATCCATGATTACTTTGTAATATTTGGCCATTTTCTATTTTGGACAAAAAAATCACCATAAATTTGTAGAAGAAAAATGTCCTCCTGATCGAGTTTTTTATTTTTGAAAGCAGCCACCTTAAAAAAAAATTAACAACTCTTCCCCCAGCAAATCACACCACCATAAATTGCTAACTAGTTCTGATAGACCCAAGTCTAAGAAGCATCTTGAAACACACTTTGCATTTAAATTTTCATCTCTTGCACTCTGCTTGATTTTTGTAAGGATATGTTTAATGAGCAAACACATCAGCTGAGTCGTCAGAGGAAAAGTAAACTGCAAGCAGTGCAGAAAATAACTGCAGAAAGCATCTTCTGCTATGTGTCACTGCCTAATACAACAAGCCAGAATTCTGCAGCAACAATTATTGTTAAATAATTAACAATTGAAAAGAGGTAATAATGGATTTTTATTTTTCTACATTCATTTTTAGTAATCTTCACTGTTGTTTCTAACAATAGAATAAAATGTTGTGATGAGCTCTGATGATGTTCAGTTGCATATTTCAGTGAAAGATTAACTCAAATGTAACTCTGCAGGACAAGAATGATAGTAAATGCATTATTTTCCAAACAAAAAAAATGGCTTATAAATTGATAGATTTCTTTACACGTTTACAAATTTTTGACAGTTGTCACAGGGGAACTGTAACATTCATTAAGTATTTAATCTACTTACAAAATCATAGAAACCTTCAGGTTGTAAGAGACTTTTGGAGATCATCTAACCCAACCCCCTGCTCAAAATAGGATTAACTTCTAAGTTAGGTCTGATTTCTTGTCCAGTCAAGGTTTGAATTTCTCCAAGGATGGAGGTTCCTCAATCTGCCTAAGTGTTCCAGGACTTTACTCTCTGTAGGTATGTCTTTGCACCCTGATTCTTCCTTCTGTTACAATTTAAACTTAACTATGACTTTTGACAACACAAGTGCCTTTGTAACAGTTTATTGTGTGGCTAGCAATAATATTGCAAAAAGTATTTTTTTTTTCCCTTTAACTGCCACAGAGGGATTGAGAGCAAGCAATTATATGTTCAGCAGAAATTACAAACTGAATAGAGGTGACTCCAGGACTGATATCCTACTTCTGTATGGCCTGGATCTTAAGAAAGCTCAGGAGCCACACACTGTAGACTCAAGCCCAGATCTGCAATAACTAAGAAGAAAAAAAAAAAGAGAAAAAGAAATTAATATCTAATAAAAAATCTGGTAATTCAGCTTGTGCTAGTAACAAACCCGCTTGTGTGTGGCTAAATGGTCTTGTCCTACTGCAATATATTGTGAGATTTTAAAAGAAGGTGACTCACATTTAAAGCAAATGAAATGATTACTGCAGTCCTCATGTTTTTGTCTTTGTATAATTTAATCAGCTGTTCATCTGAACAGTTGGAAAGGATAAATTTATACAAAAATAACTTTCTCTCTCTTGCTAAATATTTTCCTGTATAAAGTCTATATTCTGAATATCTGTTGAATATTGGCTTATGTTGACCCCATTTTAAACGAGAAAGAGCACTGGGGCCCCAAAGTAATCCATTGCACAAGCTCTCAGTTCGCTGTCATACAGCAAGGAAGTTGGTCTTAAGCAAATGTTTACTTATACAGATGAAAGAAGATGACAGATAAAAACACGAGTTAGGCTCAGTGTCTGTTTTGATATCATTAGTACAAGTTTATTGGTTTTTTTTTTAATTCAGTATCATTAGATTCATTATACATATCACTTATATGTAAATATATAATATATACATATATGTACTTCACAGATTTGGCATTCTAATAAGTATGTTCAATTTAGGTAAACAGCCTTTTAAAAAAATTTGGAACATTTAACATTATTACAGCATTTTCAGAAATAAAATAAGTTTTAGTTACTTTTGAAAAAGGAATCTAATTACAGAAAAAGGATCTTAATTTTGAAAAACACCTACAATCTTCCTGAAGAAGATACATGCACTAGGAAATATCGACCAACAGGACGTGTCCTGGAAACCTCTCCTCTTCTTCAAGATTTTATCCTTCATTAAGAGTAATGAACCTCTAAAGAAGTCCTCTATGCTCATCAGTAACTAGACAATGTGACTAGCATCACAGCTGTCCTATTAAAATACAGTAAAATGTAGGGCTTTAGTGCATTATAAGGAATTTTGAACCTGACTGATCTATCTGATAATAATTGGCTTTATATTCACAAATAGAATTTATGTAAAACCATGGATATCCCATACAGAAAGTTCACATTATTATCTTTGGTGTCAAAAGTTGCACTGAATTTACTTGTGAAAGAGCGTTAGAAATTCTACAGTTCAACAGGAGTCACTAATAAGTTAGGATGGCAGCTGTTGTACATCTGAAGCTAACAAATGTTATGTGACCAGAGATGACTGGCATGACATATGGCTGTAGCCTTTTTATACAGTTATGTTCTCAACTATTTTAAAAATGTCCACAAAGTCCTTCAGAAATACTGTTCTCAAGAAGTTCATGGAAAACTGATCCGTTAATATTTACCCCACTCAGTTAGTTGCATATATTCACACATTATCACAGAGTGATATTCTAAAGTTGAAACAACAATAATAATACAAATTATTCATCTGGAAGTCATGTTCTCAGCACTGTGACTTGAGGCTGGATTCACTTGCTTGAAAGTACAGGGTATATATTAAATTTCCAGCAATCAATTATCATTTCAGCCTTTGTATCTGCGATCATAAATCCAGGCACATGCCCATATGGATAGACAAAGTGCAAAGACAGAACTGTCTTCCAGGCAAATTCCAAAAGCAAGTGTGAAGTTCAGTATCAAAATATCCTCCCTTTTCTGTCCTCATCTCAAGCAGTACAGACATTTTTAATCTAATATTTTCCAGGTCTTCCTGGAACATTACACTTCATAAACATGATACTGATAAAAAGTGTTGCTATCACCCAGGTACCATCCCAGGTACCTGCACACAAAAAGACTCACTGTAAGGATTTAGTGGGTTACAACAGAGAATAATTTCCAAAAATGCAAGTGATTTTACTTACTTATTTCACACACAAGAACACCACATTACTCAACGTGGTTGGTTTTGCCATTAGTGTTTTGCGAATTTTTTTACATTTAAAAGATTTTTCTAGGGAAAAGTTGTTATCTTTGCTTTTTATTTCTGCCTTCTAGTATCTGAATTTTCAGATTAAATATTTACACTTCTTAAAAAATCTAAGAATATTTTAGTATTTAATAACTCTGAGACTGGGTCTGTTTCATATACACCCTATTTGTTATAATTTTGCATTAACTCATCTTTGAAGTCAAGAGTTAACTGCTTTTCTTCCCTAATACAAGAAATACAATTGGAAAGACAGAAAAAGTTGCTAGCTATCCATTTCTTCTCATGTTTTGGTGTACAGAATGGAGGGTCTGAAAGGTTTCAGGCATTTGTAAAGTGGCTTGAATTAGGCTTTGCTTGAAAAGTCCTTACATAGCAGTGATGGAGAGGATTAAAATAAAAAAGTTAGCATGATGCTAAGATTTACCCAAACATAAAACAGAATCTCTACCTTATTCCAAGTAGGTGCCAGTGGAAAAAAATCAAATAGTATGACTGTAGCTTTAAATAGCTTTTTAATGTATTTCTATTAGGGCAATACCTGAGATTGTATATTCACAGGTGAGAGAGTATGGTCACATACTTGGGACTAGACCATTTAATGGCACAAATAACAACAGGGTTCAGTATGCGGGGTGCAGTCCTTCCGTCAGGTGATATATTCACTCTCAAAAAAGAAAATTTCATGCAATTCAAACTTTCATTTCCATCTTCTATGTAATCATTAAAATGTACAATACTTCATGTGCCAAAACTCTAATATTTGAAAAGTCAAGCATAGACAAAACTTACTGAAAACATAATAAACCATGAGAAGGCTTTGAAATTTCTGCTAATTCAGTCTAAAACAGTAGACAACTATCTGCAAGCATTACAGAAGTGAGAATTGAAGAGGAAATTGGAGGAAAAAGAAGTGACTCCAGATCAACAAGATTTGACCAATGGAAGAGAATACAGTATGAAATACAACATAAAGACAAAAGGAAATAACGTGATTCCATCTGTTACCTGTCATGTGTCCTCATAAAATCCCAGAACTTCTTAGTGCCTTTCTGGGGGAAAAGAAAAAAAAAATTAATCCGTCAGTAAATTAATTCCAAGTGAAAAATGACTATAATGAAATTTAACAAAATTTAACAGGATTTCTTTGAAAACTTGGTGTACCTGGTTTTATTTATGAGACCATTATTCTGGATTTTGACAGCAGGTATTATAGATGCTGAGAACTGTCTTAGGTTCAAAATCTTAGATCCAAAATATCATGCTGACATCTAACTTAAGACTATGATAGTCTTTGGGCCCAATTTTGGCTACAGTATCAACTTCAGATGCCCAATCTAATCATTCAGGTGCTAGGAAGCTACAAGCAGCTAACTTAATCAGTAAAATAACCCATAAATCTAAGTTCTTCCACGTCCAGAAATGGTCTTATCTTAGGACAGCTCAGTGCTTAACTCCTAACTAAACTCATCTGGGATCCAGGAACAAGACATCCTTCCCTCTAACCCTTACAAGGCCCAAAATAGCACTTTTGCCCATGATACGCCTAACGTGAAGAGATCACACTCCGTTCTACACAACAGCTGTTCTTCTGCACTGCTTGTGGTGGTGAGGATACTGCCTAACAGTAGGCTTGAAGTCACATCACTCACCCAAGAACTGGGAGACACAAAATGGATTATTTTCTCAAGCTAGGCCAATTTCTGTCCTCTGCTATCTTAAAAAAGAACACCCACTACAGCTGAAACCGATCCCTGAAAATAAGTATTCTTCCACAGTTATAATGAACATGTACACACTTACTTACATTTATATTCTTCTCTAATCACTTATGCCAATTCATACACGAGTTATCAGAGACGTGTAAATTCCTTGCTCTGCTTATTAGAAGAGTGATGGTATTTTTCAGCTGAAATACAACTCAAGAGGTTTCATTCTTAAGTCAGTTTTAAGTCTATATAAGGAATCAGTATGCAACCAGAGGAAATTCTTTTGGTTGATATCTTTCTCTTGTTAGCAAGGCAAAAACTAGCCCTGCTGAAAACCTGCATTCCTAAAATATGCTTAATGTGAAAAGCAACACAAGCTGTCTATTACAAAGTATGGTTAAATGGATGATCACACCCTGAGCAACTGGTTAATGATTTAAAGCAGGTAAATGTGAGCAATCAACGAAGAATTAAGTTCAGTTGGTGAGCAAAGGTGCCAACCAACATAGACAGGCCCTTCAGCTCTATTACAGATGTCATGGCTACCAAGTACACAACAGCTGGTGGGGATTAGATAACAAGCACTCTGGTTCAGAGATTAAGCTCCTCAGCTTTATGAGTTTACCAAGGTTTTTGGAAGAGTGACTGTTTGCTTGCTAGCTGGGTTTTCCTTCATTCCCATAACTCTAATTATAAACAGTTGTTCACCTCAAGAGAAACTCTAGTCTACTCTTCCATTGGTGTCCGCGCATACCTTCTGTTAGCACTGACAGGAATCAAATGCTTACATGAGAAGGGAAGTCCTGTCGTTGTTTAAATGCAATATAATTTTGAAAGAGAAATAAAGACAGCAAATTCTCAGCGTGAACAGAAATACTAAAACTGTTGTTTATCAAGCTGAGTGTATATCCGACCCATTCCACCTGGTGAGAGGTAGAGGAACAACTTTGAAAGGACTATGACGCAACACATAGTTGCAACATTTGAACATAATAGCATAGGGTATGTTGTGTGGTGAGATAATTTAAGGTATTAATGTGTAAGGTCCGCTTAATCCTTCTGTAGTTTATTTCTACCTGCAAGACATGCATTTGTGGGATTTTCTCTTGTTTGCAGATTGCTGTGCAATTTTCCATCTGACACGAATGAGTTGGGAAATTGTGAACCAAAGATAATGTCTTCTGCATGTACTGTCATATTGTTTCTCCCATTTCAATTTTCCCTTGCCCCAAATGGTAAGACGTGCTACCACCATTCACTCTCCATTTGTAGTCTCCACCTGGGAGAAATGTGGGTGTCCAGCTGATGGAGAAGACAAAAAAGCCTGAATCAAGGCTCTCCTTGCATTAATTTAGGCTATTAGTCCTGTGATACTACTTCCTAAAATATGATCCCAGCAACAATCTTCCTGGCTCTTTCTTCCTGCCATCATTTTGCAAATTATAGAACCGGATTGCTTTGGAGTACTTCTGAAAAGGTTTCAAATAGCTGAGGAAAATTATACCCTAGAGAATCATCCTCATCCAGATGGGATCCATCAGACTTGAATGACCTCTTCTCAAGGATGAGCTCCATTAGCATTAACAGAATCTACTTCACAGACGTGTACATAATTTTTAACAGAAAGTAAAAGAAGGAACTTAGTACCTAAAAATAAAGTAATCAGAAAAGAAAATCTATATTTTCTACTTTTTAAGTGGCTGGACAGTGCATAAAGCATTTTCTCTAGAATATGATTTTATTAGTTTAAGACCCAAATTCAAAACCAGCCACAGGCTAAATAATTTGAGACTGTCCATTTAAGATGTTGGTTATCATCATACACTCTGACTGGACAATGTTTGTTAAGCTGTTTTCTGCCTATATTTGAATAAAAAATTATTTCATATGATCAACCTGCACCTGTCCAAATAAATAAATCAATAAACAAATGAAACATTCCAACATCTCATTGTTTACAGTGGCAGAAACTCAAATCAGCCTCATTCATGCCCTATTGTCCAAGTCACATGTAATTTGAACCCAACCGTATGGAGTTGAGTTTCTATTGTACCCAGTGCATGGTTCTTTCCTAACAGACTAGTATGAAGGTTGCTAATTATTAATAGCATGTAAACAGTTACCAATGGCTCTTACGCTGTTTTACATACTTTACAGAACATTAATTCTAACCAGTTTCTAACCAACTATATCAAGCTGTATGTACTATCTCTATCTTATCTTTAAGACACAAATATTAATTGCTGAAACTGATCAAGATTCACGATTTTAAAAGCCAAGTAGCCATGATTACTTGTTAAATTGTTCCATTCCATATATCCTGGCCTTTGACAATGCTCTCCTATCACCACCGTTACAGATAGTTGGAAAGAATTAAAGGTATCAACGGTCAACGTTAGTCCCAAAAAAAGACAAGTATCTTTGTAAAATACAAAAGCTCTCTCAAACCCTTAATGCTTTTGATTTTGAAAAAACATATATATTTGCATTATTATAAAATAGTCCATTCTCTAATGTCTAATAAGGAGCAATCAAAGTATCTCTCAATTATGTGAGAGAAATAAGTATAACAAATCGCTGGGAGATCTAAACACTGATGATGATAAGGAGTATATTATTACATTTAAGAAAGATTTAAAAGATTATTCTTCAAATAGGAAATCTGTCCTGTGATGTTTTATAAAGAAAAATATGTCAAAAGTAATTTAGATTCATTTTTATCTGTTCAGAATAGCAGTTCTGATACTGCAACAACCTTCTGTAACACATATTTGATCTGGTAAATCTTTAATCACACAGTAATGACACTGTAGTTCTGTGCTCAGTGATCAGGTCCTGCGATGTTGCAATGCTGAACTAGTGCCTATAGCATGTGTAAATTAATAAAGCTGTATTCCAGGAGAGGCAGCATGTGGGACAACTTCGTTTCATACTACACAGAAGACAGATCACTTACATAAGCACAAATTGCATAAGGAAGCCATATCAGCTCAGATGAGATGTCCATCTCGCCTAGTATCCTTTCCCTAACAGTGAAAGGAAAATTTAAGAACAGAGGAAGCATATAGCAATGCTTCCCCAGAATACTCTTCCGAACTTTTGACAAAAGGTAGCTGAAGGGTGTCAAAAGACAATCAAAAAGGCATACAAATTAAACACACTCCTCCCTCCACCCTGAAAAGCAAGCACAGCCATTTTTATATTATTTGAACGTGCAGTCGTGTGTCACAGGTCCTGCTCATCTTGTCTATAAGACTGACTTGCTAATGGAATTATGACAACTTAGTCCAAATTACAACACAATGCTATCATTGTGACAGTCTGCACAAGGAGGACTCGATACCTTTTGGTTCAACTGATTCCAGGACAACCATGCACAGCGAAGAGCTCTCTGCTGGACAAGTGTTGACAGTGGAAGCAAGTTCAGCAGATGTGACTCCTACCAGCAGAGAGCTGCTTGTGATGCCACCCATATTTGATCTCTACATTCTCTGTCCTTCTTCCATCCTTGAAATCATTTCCTAAGACTCTTCCTGCACCTGCTCATTGCCATAATAACAGGCAGGAGCCTGTTCACACTGGCTGTCACAGATAAGTTGGACTTGTCTGCAGCCTATAATCAAAATACTATTCTGTTTCCTACCTACACTGTCTCTGGCTCTGGCTAAAATGCCTTAAGAATCACTGCACCAGGGATATCACTATCCCCTGCTTTCCTCCACTACCTTAGGCTTTAAAATGTCTGAACAACATGGTCAAATTGCTGTCAGGATACCTTTCCAAAGGGTACCTTTGCTTACTAAAGAAACTCACCTAAGACTTGGCTCAGGCTAGCTAATAAAAAAAAAAAGAGATAAAAAGGACATCCTATGCTAATGATGAAGGAAGAAACATTCACTGGCACTGATCTTACTGGGTGTGCTCCATGTGTGACAGACCCTGGACATGTTCTGACACTTGGGATTTTCCCTCTACTCTTCATTCTGAGCAGCCTGAATACCTTTCTCTCTCTCTCTTCTCCCTGAGGGCAGCACCCATTCATGGTCTGCCACCTGAGAAGCTCTTGAACCAGTTCATACTTTAGATAAAAGTGTCTCCACACATACCAATACTCAGCTCAGAGTTACACTGATACCATCTTTGGTCTTCAAAAAAGCCCCAACCCAAATAAACCAAACCCCGTCTCCATTTCGCTGTGGTCTCTACTGTTGTGTACGGCCCTGCTGGGACTCATGATTTCTGTGTAGAAGCCGATTTTTCAAATGGAGGGAATAGGTACTTAAACACAATTTTAGAGAGCCAGAGGTAAGCCTTTCCTTGAGGACCATCTCCAGGGACCGTCCCAAAGAATGGGATCTATTTATAAATAACGGAAGTGAATTAGAGCTGTGATGCCCCAGTTGTAAATAAGAAGACCTTTCCAATGCTACCAAGTTTCGAGATGAGGAAGAGAACAGGACAGTGGTGCAGCAGGCCATGCCATGCAGCTAAAGGTAAGCTAGGTACAATGCCACACTAAGGGCTGACACGGCAGAAGTCTGTGAAGACATGAATGACATGGAGATGGTGAATGTGAAACAATTATTCACTATTTGTCATAATACAGGAGCACTATGTCATAGCTGGCTACCTGAGGAGAAAAGCTAAGGCTTACCCGCGCACTGAACGATCTCCTCTCAAGGAACCAGTGCTGAAGTCCAGGAGCAGCACAGAGAAGTTTGCCTTGCTTGTTCTATGTATAAAAGAATTAATTGATAGCTTCTGAAATAACTACATGCAAATTGTATTACATATTTGTTTTATACCTGTGAAATTAAAGGTTTATACTTCTCAGATTTTATTTAAAGTTTTATTCTGAAGTGTAAACTGAAAACATTTTAGTGTAATAAGTGCAAGAACATCCACAAAACCTCTTTAAATGCTTCCTTTAATGCTATGTAATAACTATTACACAACATTACACAAGGATGTCTAAAATAAATCCTCAACACAAAGGTTTACAGTCACAGATTTCCTGTAGTTACTCCGTTCAGAGTTCAGACCATTCAACAAATAAAAATTTATGTTGAATTTGCACTGATTTAAATGATGGCCAAACTTCTTGTAATGACCTCTGGATGGACAACATATGACTGAAGCAGAAACGATACTCATCCCAACTCTACTTAAAGCTTCTCCTATTTTATTTGCCTTATTTAAGTATTTAGTAATTTTTAAAGCTACTGAATCAAAGACACTGGCCAATGCCATCTCCCATGTTTATCCACAGAAAACTTCTGCTTGGACAGACAAAGGCAAAGTTGCCAAGAACTGTAAAGTCACTCCAAAATCACTTCTGTAAAAAGGGTTCATATCTTGAATTATAAATTTCTGAGGAGATGGTAAGGAGCTAAGCAGGCAGATCACTTAAAATGTTGGGGACATATGTCCAAAATAAGCAAATAAACTTCATATAGGCCACTACAAGAGGGAAAAAAAAAAAATTCTGTCCATGACAATGATTAACTTCTTACTGTTTACATTACAGGAGAGACAACATGACGTTTGGCAACCCATTGTGATAGGCACTAAACATATGTAGTGGGAACAGTTCCTGTTCAATGATCTTACATTTCAGTTAGAGCCGAGACAAAAGTTGGTGTAAACAAACAGAAGCAGTTAAGGAAAAAGGACAAATACATTATGGTATAGATAAGCTACATGCACAAGTTATGAGGGTTAAAATGACAAACAGTCATGATTCCCTAGCCTCTACCAGTTGGACTGGGTTTAAAGCAGTCATCCAAGAAGTACATGTTCCATGTTTGTGACAAAATCCAAGTGGAGAAGTTGAAGCAATTATAACATAAAAATAACTCTGCCTCATTGCTCTATTTACTCTGTTTCTACACTCCTAAGACATAAAAGCAGTCAATGTCCTTAATGCAAAGGGATTATGACCATCCCTCATGCAATAAAATAGTAACACTACAAGTAAAGAAAAACAGATAAGAGAATTAATTGGCAAATAACGGTCTTGAACCAGAGTCAGCAAAGCCAAGCAAGTGTGCGCTCCCTGTTTAATGATTTACATGTAACAATGCAGTAAAACTCCCTAGAGGAAGAATCAGATTTTGCTTTTTTCCATTCTCAAAAAATTTTTAAAAAGCTATTAGGGTATGGAAACATTCACGGCCCGGTTCCATTAGGGTATGGAAACATTCACTGGCCCCTGATCCAGTTGAAGATGTCCCTGATCCTTCCAGGCAGGTTGGACTGGATGGCCTTTAAAGGTCCCTTCCAACCCAAACCATTCTATGATTCTGTAATTCTATGTTTTTCTTTAAAAACATGCATAACACTTGTTTTTCTGTTGCACTCATTTTCACATTCAACCAATTTTCTATAAATTTATGTACACAGTTTAATATCAAAGTGCACAGCAAAGCCTTTATCTGGAAATTCACTACGCATTCTCTTGTTGAGGTGTCTTACTGTTGCCCAGAACTGCATGGCAAGAGAACGCCAAACTTGTCACTTTAATAGATGGGTTTTGGTCAAGTTAATCCAGATGAGCAGCATGCCTGGCGAATCAAGTAACTTACTCATGAAGACAGAGAAAAAACTGCACCAACGCTGCCAGCTCCTGCAGCCTCCTGCCACCTTTATTTCCGTAAGCGGTCTTAGCTTAATGCTTTTCAGTCATATTCACCTTTTTATCACCAAGAAAAGCTGCCAAGAGTTAAATTCACAATAAAAGTAGCTCAGTAATTCATTACTTTTTGGTTTATAAAATATATGCTCCTATAATGGGAAAACATGCCCTGAAGATGTGCATTAGCTGCTGCTTCTGCTTGAGTCACAATTCTTGGGCTAAACAAGAGTGGAATTCCCCTGTGCTAAACTCAGCAAGACAGGAGATACTGGATGCTAAAAGTTAAGCCCTCATCCCTCTATAAATGGACCTTTCCCTGCCTTTCTCCACTCGTTATAGAAGAAGTGCTCCTATCAGTCCAGATTTCCTTGTTACATTTCTTTTTTCAACTTAATGGAATCTGATCTCACATCTGTAGCAGTTTTCAGTGGAAATACATGAGGATTTGTAATCTAATATAAACCATTTCTTGCCATCTGAATTATTAATGCTATAACTCTTTGTTATATATAATCAATATGTAATGTTTCCAGTCTCCACAATGATGTGTCCACAGAAGCCGTATTTCCAGGGCAAACTCAAGACTGCACACTTTGGTTTTCACCTTCCTATCACACAATTAGTGACCAAATTACCATGCACTGTCTGAATATTTTACATAGTATTTTCAGCATTATGTCATATACAAATATTATGTAAATAAATAAGAAATAAACCACCAGCTCTGACACCCCAAAATCCATAGTTTGGGATTTTTTTAAAGAAATAAAGCATTAGTAGTCAACATGATACTGTGAAACCCACATGAAGAACACAAATCAAACAGAGAAGGACAGCTAAAGCGAGTTTGGACTTCTGAAGTTTTTCAAAATAAGAATAAAATGAAATACCTGTTCCATACACTTTGAATATTTCATTGCTTCCTGTTGAACATTTTTACTGGATTCATAAATTAGTGGGGTGGTTTTTTATTTATAGAAGCCAGATAGCTGCCACACTGTATCTAAAAATCTTCTTCATCCACAAAAAAAATGGTGCAAAGGAGCAGTCAAAAATTCAAGGACAATTAATATTCAACTTTTCAACCTAAAGGAAAACCTGGTCCTGAACAGAGTATTTTGTATGTGAAATCTGTTTGAAATAATGACTTACCACAGATATTTTTGTCTACTTTAAAGGTTTGATTTGTGATAAGCAAGGAGAAAGCTGTCTTCTTCTTATATAATTACAGATTTCATAGAAAGTATAACCTATTTTCAAAATGAAAGGAAGCATTTCAGCTGGCATAATACCATCCAACTCAATCTAAAAAATAATAATAAAATCAATAAAATCATTCTAATTGTCATTAGTTGAGTGCCTGGCTCTCTTTTTTTTTCTATTTGAACGTATAGATCAGTATTAGGGAGCTTGGCTATCGTATTAAATTACTACTAATTTAAATGCCAAGTGTTGCTGTTAAACTCCCTCAGTCCTAGGGTGCAGCCCGGTAACAGCACAGGTCAATCGAAACCCAGGCTGCCCCTTGTTCTACCCCAGCCACACATCTCTGCTCCACCCCAACCCCATCACTGGCATCTGTGTAACCATGCAGCAAGCTGGTTCTGGGAACTGATCCGATTGAAAAAAAGAAAAGCTATACTATAAAACCTGATGAAAAAAAAAATATTTTTGTAGTTAACATGAATGCAATGTCATTATATACATACCAACTTTCCATCAATGACTATTAAACAGAACAGCCTCGGTCTATTCAAAATTACCCGAAGAGAACAGAGATGTATCTGATAAGGAGTGTTCTACAGAAAGACAGATGCACACAAAAAAACCCCAAATTATAATTTCAGTCCACACCCGCTAATCCACTCCATCAGACTGCACACGCTGGAGTAAATGAAGCCTCATCTTCAAAAGCAATTTGCAGAATTACTTGCTGATGTTGAAGAACTACTTCAAAAGAGTTTAAGTGTTATGGAATTATACTGTTTTTTAAACAAGCCACTGTTTAAGCTCAAGAGGAAGGCGGGGGGGGGGGGGGGGGGGGGGGAGAGTGTTTGTTTTTTTTTAAACAAAGCTTGTAAGATTTCATTACCAAACTATCCAGAATGTTTATTTTAAAAGCATCATGATTACAAATAATAGCGTTCTGCAGTTTTTAACTTACCCATAGTCAAATATTTCAGTTAGAAATTACTGGCTTTACTGCCTTTGTGGAATCTGCATCCAAAAATACACAAACTGATGACTTTTCAACAACATTAAAAATGAACATTCTATCTGAAGTATAAATACTACTGCTGCTAATTGGCTTTAACTGACAATACTAACAATTTCGTAAGTAAGACTAAGCTAACAAATTCATGAGGAGAAATCCTCCTGTACACCACAGAACAACGTGCCAGGTCCAGCAGACACAGCAGTCCTGGGCAGGTCAGGGCAAAGTTGCTGTGGTCTCCGCTACACTCATTTTATGTATGAGGATCTTAAAGAAGAGACAGAGGTGCTCAGCTCCATGTGACAGCAAACTCTGAGGCATCTGAGATGAGCTGGAAGACAGAAAGGTACTTCTTGAAGAAATCAAAAAGTATAGCAGTGGAGACCGCACCAGGGATATACCTCAAGAGACATAAAACCTAAGGTCACACAGACTGTAATTTTTACAACCCATATCAATTTTCTCTTCAAAGTGAAGGTTATTCTGGTAGAAGTTTGTAATGAAACTGCAAACAGATGGTTACAGCAACAGAGTTTACTGTTCAAAGGTGCAACTTTTTCACACTTTAGGAGGTAAAATAAACAATGGAGAATGTATTAATTTATTCAACTGTTAATGCAATACTGGGCCAAGCCACTTTGTTCATTTTATGCACATCAACTGCCAGAACAATTACAACGAAGATGCTTGATGTGTAAGTAAACTTTCTCATATAATCCTCTGGAAGTTTACTTTTCAGGTCACAGTTTGTTTTTTGTGTGTACTTTTCAACAATGGAGTTGTTGCAGTTTAGCTTGGCATTCAGCTATCAGTAAGATCACTTACCTTTGAAGGAAATTTATAAAACATGAGAATTAAGCATATATAAGTAAATTAAATTAAGTCAAATCTCCTTTCTCTCCTTGTTTTTCTGTTTTTAGTACACATCATTATTAAGAACAATTGCATATACATATCAAACAAGCTTTATTCCAAGGCAAATACGTGGTAGCATACTGAAATCCATACTACAAAGAATAAGGATATGGTGCTTGCGTTCAGAAACATGATATGCACAAAGGTCAATTTTATGACTTTTCTCACATCATTTTACTGCCAGGTCAGCATATAATTTAAGGTTATAAGTTAAGATACAGATGGGGCTTTCCTAGTACTAAGTTAACTCCAATTCTGTTGAAAGGATCCAATTGCTAACAGGTAGAGTTTTCAGACTCTAGTGTTATTGTATATAAATGACAAAATTTAAAGCAAGTATTCAACTGCCCTGTGTTTCACATAAATTCCTGTAATTTTATTGAATTTTGTTGCATGTATTTTCCCATTTTCACTAAATTATGTTTGTTTTCCCTTTGAAGTCTGTGACACACTTTCTTATAAAAGGAACATGTATTTTCCATATTTACAAAATCACTAATACTACTTTTTCCACAAAGTTATAGTAAAACATCTAATCTGAAACTTTGACTGGACGTAATTAAGCAATATATTCCTAATAATGGAAAATGATTTAACAGAGATAATATCATTTGCAAACTGTGCATTTAGCTGATGTGATAGCAAAATACTTTTCTGTAAATAAGTACTGTTCTTTCAGACGGATGTATTACACATCTCACACAGCCATTTATATCCATTCTTGCTGACAACCTGCACAGCAAATGCCATTTTTGTAATCTTTTCCCTATATTTTTCTGTTATTGTTAAAGGAAATATCTCACACAATTTGCAGTAATAATTTGTTTGCAAAATTACTGTCAAAGGGACAAAAACTCGGGAAATTTAACAATTAAAATTAAAAGTTTCTTCATTGCCAATCATGTTGCTGCTGCATAAAGGTATCCGCCACACAAAGAGGGGACAATTGTACCTGTAATTTCATGTCTCACATTCTACAATTTTGATCTGCCAAAATAATTAAGGACATACCAGATTTGATGATGTTCAGTGGGATTAATACACCTGTTTTTGAAGAGGATCATCAACTAGAAGCAATTGAGACAATTGATTTGGGTAAACCATGATCAGAAATTGTAAAGCTTTGTCTTCTGGATTCTGTATCAGGACAAGCAAAAGTGATATAAACATTAAAAGCACATCTTTGTGGAAAAGGAGCATGATGGTTTTTTGGTTTGTTTTTTTTTTTTTCTTTTAGTTTATTGTACACATTACACACCCAGTGAGCATTAAGGGAAAAGAAAAATAAAATTCCCTGAAAAACTTAAGAGGCTGAGCAACACAGATGCAGGAGGCACATCTGCTGGCTCCAGCTCAGAGATTAAAGGAGGGAAATACCTCAACCAGAGAGCTGCTGAGAACTCCTAGGTATTCTGTGTTTCATTTCTTTTTCTGGAGTTTTCCTTATTTGTGTAAATTGTTACATATTCATGGAGTTAGAAACAAACGAACAAACATGGCCTTTGTAGTTCAGTAATAAACAAATCTGGGGAGCAAGAGACATGGGTTCATATCCCTGCTCCAAGTTATAATAATTCAGGAACAACTCCAAAAGATGAGATTTAAGAAAGCACTTTGTACCATTCAATAACCTTCGCTTTTAAGCCGCTCACTGGAAAGATGAAAGATCTGAATTTAGATTTTACTCCGAGCCACTGTCATTTCAGGCAAACGCCAGAACCCCCAGACAGTGTCTAAACACTTTTATTAAATAATGACATCTTCTGTGGTGGGATTTAAACCACAGTATTTGTCCTAAGATTACAAAATTATTTCTGCTCTGCCACCTGATGAAGCCGTAGAAAAATTCAGTGAGACTGATTCCTGCAAATCACTTACACTCCTAAGTCACTAAAGACAACATTTTCCAAGCTGGTAAATCTTAGTGAAACACAGCTAACTATAAGAAAAATAAACTTTGTTTTAAAATTTTAAAGAGACCAAAAGAAGGAAAAATGTCTCCTGGAATCCTATTTTAATCTTTTCTAGCCCATTGGCAGCTGCTTCTTTTGACAACAGAGTTACTGCGATAAAGGGTCTGACAGTGAAATTTCAGACTAGTAATATTTAATGACAAGCATGGGAAATAATTCTGCACCCGTCATAACATACCTACATCAATTATGTCTGTAGTAGTTGTTTCAAGACAGAGTGAGATTCAATATAAAGTACCCATTGTGAGTCTGAGACCGCACAGTAGATGAGAAATCTCACTTGATATTCTTGAACTCCTTCCTGTACTCATCCCGTTCGCTCATTAGTCAAAATATCCTTTCAACTCCTCAGGAACAGGACTCTCCAAATGATACACACTGGATAGACATTGCTTTGGTCCAAATCACATTCCCACAACTTATGATTCCCCTGACTGGTATAGCACCCCAAATAATTTGGGACTGCTGAAGACAACCTCCTATAGAATCTCTGATGCAGAGAGACATCCACCCCACTGACTTCGCCAGGATTTAGCGCTCTCACCTCATCTCTGCAGGCACAACAGGGAGAGAAGCAAACACAAGTATACCAAGTAGGAGAAAATGAATCTTAAAATTATCAGTCCCAAAACAACCACTACGCCTACAAGCATAATTTCTTCTTCTTTGCTACCCTAGGTCATGACCCTCATCCAAAAGAGGAAGGAAAGAAACTGTCCTTTCATCATTAATTTTGCTATGCCATTCAGGAAAACAAAACTGACAACACCATAAAACCACAGTTTAAGTTGCCACTGGTATTTCAGCCAAATGCTAATCACCACCATCAATTGCCTAATATTTCTCATTACCTCTTCAGTCATTCTAACAAATTCCACTGCAACTTATACAGGATCTGATTAAAATCTTCTCTGGTTGACAAATAGCCAGCAGGAAAAAAAAAAAAAAAACAAACGATCTCTCTTCTACCACAGTACTGGACAACTACATTTTTAGATGGATAATAAAGCTGCATTCCAAAACTATGCAGCTGATGAACGCTGTTCTAATTTCAGAAACAAAAAACACGAACTATCTCACCTGAAGCAGAACACTGATAAGAAAAGGCCTGTGTATAGACTGTTGTATCATTACAACTGGATTTAAAAAAAAAAAAAAAAAATAAAACTACCAAAGAAAACAATCCATCATATGTAACTTCAAAGTTACACATCTGTAAAAGCAATAGTGTGGATCACTTAAGTATGTTTTTGAAAAGTAATTAACAGATTTATTTATTTCTTTATACCCTATGAAGGACAAAATATTTGCATGTATTCTGATGCAGAAGTCAAATCAATGCAGGAACGATATAGCTCAATGATCCTTGCATCACACACCAGTCTGGTACACGGCAACAAAGAACTAGCATGAACAAGATTGAGCAAGGTTAGCAAGCAGCACTTGGGAGATCCTCAATTTCACCAAAGTTGGGAACAAAGAAAGGCGCAGCACCGCAGTGTCTCCGTGGTGAAGTAAGAGCAGGAAAGGACATCTCCTACACACCAAATCTCACAGGAACTTCAGGTTACCGCTCACTGCCAGTGTTTTGATAGACAAGGTGCCAGGATTGTTAGCATGTCTTCTCAGCAGTACTGAATACCATGAGCTTGTTAAAACTATTTATTGCCATTTCTGTTGGCTCCTTCAACAGAATACCAAGACACCTTAAGCTCTAAAACTTTATCCTGAGCATGCAATGGCATGAAACCAGCATATACAGAAGAGCCTAAAATCTTAGACAAAGAATGAAGTTCATGATTTTGCTTCACAGATTCAGCAGGGGTGGTCTGAGAATGAAGAATTAACTTCCACAAGTACTACAGACAATTATACACCTTTCCTTGCAAGAGCAAGACGCGCTTTTCTGACCAAAAAGTATACAAAACATAGCACTGCAGAAAGTTGTTTTCTCTTTCATCCTCTCCCCAAGCCACAGCTGTTAGGTGTGGTTTGTCATCCCACTTAATGCAGTACCAGAAGGCATGCCACTGCTCTGCTCTATCACAGGGGCTGCAGAAGAATGTACAGGCAGAGGGGAGGGAAGACAATGCCAACTGGCATTCATCTGGGTTTTCTTGAGAAATACTTCAAAAGCAAATATTCCAACAGTTTTTTCTGTTTAGTGAAATAGTTTCCCTGACTAGCTCTTCTCAGCCCCTGGCTGTGATTAAATCTCTACTCTCCCACCTCCCCAACATAATTCTTAAGCTTAAATCTTAACATTTATATTATTACTTTTAGAAATTAATCTTTCTCTATGGAGTGTACCATAATGCTCTAGGGAGGTTCATACGTTCCCTTGAGTCTTGCAAGAGCTCTGCCAAGAGGTTTTTAACTCCTAGTCAGATCAAAGAGAAAGTAACGAGATAAAAAGAAACAGGGTTCTCCAGACTGACAGGTCAACCATCTCTCCTCAACAAGAAAAAAAAGATGGTTTACAGAAACAATCAGGGAAACAATCAAGTTTCAAATTTGGAGGAACTATCCTATAAAGCACTACAGTAGTCATTTCTGTAGTAATGGTTACTGACTGGTTTCACTGAATAATCTCACTTTATTCTTTAACTTATCTGAGCAGTACACATCAGATGAGTTATGGACCAAATCTTAGGACGTACAAACTGCAGTGCTATGGAAATGTCACTCAAAGGAGCAACACAAGCCTTGCAGAGAAAGTAAGCCAGAAACTGCCTAAAATGTCAGAAATGTTAAAACGCTGAAAGCTGAGTCCTAAGTGCAGACATACATATGAAATTCTAAGATAGACTTGCCAAAAGATTTGATAGCCAACTTTTCTTCTAATCCTGCTGCTTCAAAAGCTCAACAAGCTTAAGTGGCCAAATAATAACAAAGGTATGTCTTAAAGCCAAAACAAAACTGAATGAAGCCAACAGTGATGGTTTATTTCAGTAGTTCAGGATAAGAATATTTACAAGAGCTATACAGGTTCATATGCTAAAGAAATTTTTAAATTATTTGCTGATGTTGTACTCCATATACAAATTTACCCGTTTCCTCTGTTTTTTCCACATCTTGACTTCCAGCTCAGTCTGACAGAATATGTAATTTCTGGTTACAAAGCACCGAACTGCTGTGCCTCCAATCACCTTACTTTTTAAATAAATAAAAAAATCTGTTACTCAAATTGCTTTAGACTTTGCCTAAAGTACAGTTAAGAATGAATGCAAATGAAAACCTGGCCTCACCAATGAGAGCAGCAAAAATATCACTGCATTCATCAAGGCTGGAATTTCAAAAGTTTATAAAAATACATGCTAAGGATTTTAGTGTCTGGCCTTTCATAGTCCAGACTCGTTCATATTCTAGTACCTTTTTATGCAGCAAAACAAAATGTTACATCCATTCCAAGTTCACAAATCACTATTACAGCTAACTAAAACATCAGCTAAACTGACAAGTATCGTTGAAAATAATCCCTACAACAACACCAACTTATTAAACTCTATGTAATTGATTGCATAGTCAATATTCCTACTCCTAATTTAAATTATCTTGTATGTCATGAAAATCTTACAGAATCACTCAAATAACGTTATGCTTCTTGATGATATATACTTTTTCTAAGCATATCATCTGTAGAAAATTCAGTAATTAGTCATCATACATTAGGCTCTTGAAAAAAACAATTTTCTATACCAAGAATCAGATCTAGAGTCAGAATCATGCACAGATGTAGCTGTTTAACCCTAGAAAGAACTCGCAAATTAAAAAATGAAACTACAACATTGAACATTTCTGAAATCCTAAAATGGATCGTAAATAATGCATGGTGTGTTTTATCAGCTTGCTGAGGAATTCTTCTAGTCTTTTAAAACAACTGTTTGTATTTGCTTACTAAATATGCACCTTGATCATAAACAGCACGACAGACCAGAACAAGCATTTGGCTTTAAAGAATGGCTTCAAAGATTGAAGCTCAGAGCCTAAGTTGAAATATTGTTTTCTACGGACACTTTTTTTCCCATTATTTTTTTTTTTTACTTCGATCTACCACACAACTCTAAAAAACACACTATTTACTGTCTGGGAGGACTGTGGAGGGAAAAGAAGGTGGGGAGAGGAGAGAAAAGCGAGAGGACCAAGTTCTAGAAGAAACACTCATGCAATTACTAGATGATACACAAATGCAGTTTGCACACACTGAACACATAGAACATATCTTATACACTGTAACACAAAGAAAAATAACTATTTTAGAGATGCATAAGAATTTGAAGCACTGGGTAACAAAAAATACCAGAAGGCAGCTTTTCTAAATACAGGAGAAAGAAAATTTAAAAGCGGAGTAACCACCACCTAGATTTTTACACTTGTTCATTTTCCCTCTGTACATTAGGAAAAAAAAACCCTCTTGCAAAAAAAATATAAACTTGCACATATGCACACACACAAAGGGTCACAAAAGCTATGAAAGAGATACTCCACACAGGTTCCTGAGCAGATGACAAGCCATTAAACTTTCAACTTTAGGTAGTTATGATGGTCTGATGTCTCTTTTATGATATCTCCCATTTTTAAAATTAAAATCTACAATGTCTTTAATAGGCAATTCTTCCATCAGTCTTTGATGTGTTTTACTTATAAAGCAATGACAGTTTTCAGTTCAGTCTCCTTAAAGTTCCAGAGAAACCATTTTCCACTCAGTTGCTTTGAAAGCCATTAAAACAACTTGATGAAGAACAGCAGCAGGGGGTTAATAGAAGCCAAGGCTTAGTAACAATCTTTAGATTTTTCTCCAAAGACTTTCTCACAGACCCTCCTCACAAAGATCCTCAGAGCTTTTCATCCTCTCCTTTCTCCCCTCCCCGCTTCCCCCCCCCCCAAAAAAAATCAGTTCAAAGTGACAGATGCAACTAGCTCTAGGTTTCGCTGTATTCTTAATTTCACTTTTACCTCTCAATTTTGATAGACTCAACTGAAATCTGATTGCCATAGCAGTGGCCATCTCCTCGTATCTTCCCATTGGGAAACAATAATACACAGAAAGAGTCAAAAAGTAACTTGGAAACACTTTATAACTTGTCATCTATTTTGAAGAGAGCGCTGGTATAGAGAAATGTACCTGTTGCTTAAAAGTTGTATACAACTGGTATTCAATTAATCAAATTAATTAGTGATTAATTGATCAATTATTTATATACAGTTCTATGTTTTACCGCAGTATTTCTGAAACCTTCGTAATGACAGTGACCCTGCTGGGATATAAACTAAAGAACTATGCAAGCCAACTGCAAATAATCTTCAACCACTCTTTAAAAATGGGAATTGCCTGTAACAAATGGCAAGTTCTTTGGTTATAATTTCATGCAAATGTAGAAATCAAAGTTTTATGGAAAACAGAACTATTAGGATAGTACTAATTCTGATACGAATCAGTAGAGCATACTTTTTATCTATGTTTTGCCGTGCTCACCACCATTTTCTTTCTTTAGCATTATGGCCACTTGAAGTACAATCTTTGCTGATCACTAATTTTGGGGAATTTCTGGAACTCCAGAGCTCTTCGGACTCTTCAATTGCTGTATTCAAGTGATGCTGCTGTGGTCAAAATACCACACGTGGCATCTCAGCAACATGAACAGCTAGTTCCATGAAGCGGGGCTATGAGACATACCTATTCATCCCAGATTCTAGTTACAATCCCTTGTTCTTTTAAAAACTAGAGCTACAGTTACAGTACACATGGCTAAGAGCAAACAGGGGCTAAAGAAGGCCAGATACATGTCTCCTCATCTTGAGGACAGGGGCAGCACAGATGAGAGATGTGAGGTCAGGAAAGACAGATGGTGGGCATTCCCATTACAGCTAAGTCACCTCTCGTCCTTACAACATTGAGCTTTACGTTTTCCAGTGGGTGACTCTCAAGGTTTGTGTTTCTACTTTATTTTAGCAAGCTTGTATCTGTAAAACAAACTGGGAGAATACATTGTGGAAAAATCTTCTAGATGTCTGAGAACAAATTTTATTGATACTTTCTCAGAGTAATGTCACCAATCACATTTTCTGCATCTCCTCCTTCTGCTAAAGTGATACACTATCAAAATGTTAATACGAGATCTGTTTTTTTAAATGAGATTTTATTTAAAAATTAAAAAAAAAACCCACAGAAGAAATTCTAAGTCAGTGAACTGACATACAAGAAGTTTCTGTTCACTTTTTGAGATAATTATACCATAAATATTGGAAAAGGATCTATCAAGAATATAAAGTAAAGAAGTCTGACAAGTATAGAAATAGTATCTTAAGGAACAGGAACAGTTATGTATAATTTTCTACAAGCATACAATCACTTTACAGAATTTTAAAAATGCAAGGCTGGAAGGACCTCACAAGATCACTCAGTACAACTCTCTCTTAACAGTGGCAGGATTAAACATATGTTTATGAGTGCTGTATAATACATGCCAGATACAGAATATGCGCCTGAGCATTATCCAGCCGTAGCCTCCATCCAGGCTGTTCCATCATTCAAACTATTCCACCCTTTGTGCAATTTCAGGTTTAAAATAAATACTTAGAATACTATATATGTAATAGCACTGTAAGATTGTTGTGCTAGAATGCTACTATGGAACAATCATTTAATTAAAATCACCATTAGCATTAAATATTTCTGTATTAGCTTTCAACTCTTAATGCTTACTTCTTCAGGCGGGTAAACTTTTTTCCCCGTATTTTCTATTTTCAGAGAAGGCACATCTCTCACCTTTAGGAGTTTAGCCTCATTTCCCTATAATGTATTCATCACCGCTCAGCACATCTGTCCCAGCAAATCCCATTTCCTGTTCTATTCATGAGGCTCAGCAACCTGGAGCTTTAGTGATTGCCGCCACACTTTTCCCATGGCCTTCTCACCTCTCACCCCCCCCATGCGCCCCGCTCCCATTGTTTATCATCTGTTCTCCCCTGCTGCAAACTGCTGTCAGATGTTCACTTATCCCTAATCTTACTCACTGCCTTTGATATTCTTTCTA
The DNA here is from genome assembly GCA_009806455.1 of Tetrax tetrax. Lineage (NCBI taxonomy): Eukaryota > Metazoa > Chordata > Aves > Otidiformes > Otididae > Tetrax > Tetrax tetrax. The sequence continues at coordinate 623,936 of WHYT01017583.1, forward strand.
ATCCAACAACCTGTCAACTGGGGCATCAGCCCATGTCCAGACCAGCTGCTCTGTCACAGGCCGTAAGATTCCCTCTCAGCTCCAAGAGGTATTTAAAGGATTTTGACACAGCAACCGCAACGTGAAACAAATAATTAATGCTGGTTTGATCAGTGATCAGGGCTTTAGTGTGACATGAGCCGACCACTAAGAAAAACTGAGCTTTACTTTGTTTAAACTTCGGTAAACTTTAGTGTTACTGTATTAACAAGATTTTGATCAATGTCTGAAGGACAGTACCAAAAAGCTAAGTTCTTTAACTTGTTTTATGTAAAAATTATGAAGAATAATTTATCTGAATGCAAGACAGAGGGACAGCTAACTTTATACGCTGCTGTGTAAAACATGCCTATTTATGCAACATTGACTTGTGTGTAATTTTCAAAGTATGGGAGCTGACCTTTCATGAGTTACAGCTGAAAATACAAATGTATTTTAAATATGGCAGCAGTTGAGGTAAAATTGTTATTTAAAACACACTTGTATTTTCGGGAATATAATAAAGTATAGTTTCATCCCATATAGACCATCAAAACCAGACATTTTAAAGGATATTTCCACTTACAGAAAATATCTAATTTCCGTAATATTCAGATTTGCTATAAGTACTTAAAATGTTACACTGTTCATCTGCTTTAAAACATACCAAATCACATAATGTCATAGCTGAAATTATAGTTCAGATGACAAATTTTTTTGACTGTGCGAAAGAAGTTACTGCTATTTAAGCAAATACATGTATTTTGATCCAAATTGAAAAGTAAATAAAGCATTTACTTGTTGAAGAACATGAATACTATTTTATTTCTCAGATCTAACTGCAATTACTACAAAAGAGACAGTACCAAACAAGTCAAAAAGGCCTACTTTGTACCCTACAGTAGTCGTATTTCAGACACAAAAAATATAATAAAATCTCAGTGATGGATTTTTTAACATGGTTCATTCACTTAGAACTAAACCACTTTCATTCTTAGGACTTGTCTATGCCAGGACATCACGAAAATTAATCTGAAACAAGTACCTTGATGAACTTGAATTCTGCCAGTTAAACTCCATTAAACCCCTGTGTGGACACAGTCATCCAGTTTAGTTTACTGCTCCCTTAGGGCATGCACTGGAAAGTTAACGTGGATTAAGGTAGGGTATGAATTCAAAGTGCAATCGTACTTTGAAAATGGTTTAACATAAACAGAACTAGACTCTTTGTTGTAGAATGAGACATAGAGTTAATCAGGAAAGTCCTGTGTAGACAAGCCCTTGCAGATGAGGCTACTGGAATGGTATTGTCAAAGCCAATGGTTTTCAACCTCTTCATCTGCAGACCTGGAAACATCTTCCAGTGAGGCTGCAGATCTTGATAGCAGGTTTAAGCTAACTACAATTTATGTCCCTCCTTCTAATACTCAGTCTTAACTTTGTAGCTATTGCACAGTAACCCAAGTAGTCTAGCTCTTGATGACATTAAATGAAATTTAATGGCCCACCCAGCGGAGGGCCACGAAGATGATCAGAGGGCTGGAGCACCTCTCCTGTGAGGACAGGCTGAGAGAGTTGGGGCTGTTCAGCCTGGAAAAGAGAAGGCTCTCAGGAGACCTGATAGCGGCCTTGCAGCACCTAAAGTAGGCTTATAAGAAAGATGGAGAGTAACTCTTTAGCAGGGTCTGTTGTGATAGGACAAGGAGTAATGGTTTTAAACTAGATGGAGGTAGATTCAGACTGGACATAACGAAAAAATTTTTTACAAGGAGGGTGGTGGGACACTGGAATAGGTTGCCCAGAGAGGTGGTGGATGCCCCATCCCTGGAAACATCCAAGGCCAGGTTGGACGGGGCTCTGAGCAACCTGATCTGGTTGAAGATGTCCCTGCTCCTTGCAGGGGGGTTGGACTAGATGACCTTTAAAGGTCCTTTCCAACCCTAACTATTCTATGATTCAATGATTTTCATGTTCATTTATGCAAGTGTAGACACATTTCAGCCCTGTGCAAGGATGCTACAGAAGTTGCTCGACAGCCATACTCTTTCCAATAAGTGACAACTGCTGTCATAAGTTTGGTACATCATAATATGACTGACCTAAAAATGGGGAGTTTTGTCACTGCCAACTACTTTTCATGTATTTACTTCAAAGAACGCTACATTCACTCATGAAACCATGCTAGATAAAAAAAAAAATTAAGAATAATACAACATAATATTAACTGAAAGAAAAACAAGTACTGGTGCTCTTTTCAACTACTACTCTTATTAACAAAATATTCTCATTTACCCCTTTAGTAATTCATAAAAGTCTTATACAAAAATAACTTGTACAAATTTCCAGAGTTGAATTCAAGGTATATGTAACAGCCAGAAGCAGATACACCTAGATTCCTTAATTTCTTTTCTTAAACCTGTGCTCTAATTGCAAAGAACACTGTTTCACTTATGTCCCCTTAGTATTTAACTCCTGAATACTGTCATTGAAAAAAAAAAAAAAAAAAAGTCACATTTCTTTTCTTTCATCCATATAAAAGAATTATATTGCACTTCAAGCATAATTTCCAGTTAACACAGCAGCAGTCAGATCAGTCAGATCAAAAATCTGTCTCATCCAGGATCCTACCTCTGACAGAAGCCAAGATGCCTAAGGAAGAATATGTTGTTAAAATACCCTCAGCCTCCTGCAATTTGCAGCTCAGGGACTTCCTGAGCTAGAAGCAGTGTGTTTGCATTTAAGATTAATAGTATACACTGATATAACAGACTTGACAAGCTGAAGAAAATTATACAAATTTTGCAGGGAAAATGCCATCTCCTTTTATTGCAGTACTGCTTTGAAAAAAACAACTGCAAATAAATGTATTACTTGGTAGCATATTTCCTACTCCTGGAGCCTTTTGAAGATTCAACAGAAGACTTGCTTGTTTGAACAAGTAACTTAAAAATCTGTTTACTCCCTCAACAGCATAGTTTTTAACTGTCAAAATAGAAAAGAATGTTTTACATTTATAAAAAAGCAGAAGGAAGTCAGAGAATATTTCAGGCAGCTAGGCACATTCATGTTGCTATTACCATATAAAAAATTCTGAATGTAAAATCAGATTGTTAATATTATTGTAACACTGCACTGCTTTGCTTTTTTTTTTCTTCTTCAAAATTTTCATGACATTAATGATAAAGGCCTCACTTCTTTCTGCATGTATACATATTTTAATCTTCATGACACCTCCAAGACAGTTAAAATGTAAGGCACAGAAACAGAGTGGTTGCTCACGGTCACAAAAGAAAGCAGTAGCAAATCTAAGATTAGAAATAAGAAATTCCTTCTTCACTGATGAATTGCACACTACACCTCAAGTACATTTTCTACTCATCGCAAAGTTCATGATGTGTTAAAATCTACAACAGTTTGGAAAATTACTTTAGAATTACTGTAAAATTCAAAGAGATTATAGCTTTATTCCCTTAACACTGAATGAAAACATCACGCATCAAAATGAAATTGAAGGGAGCATTTTTCATGTTTAACTTCAAAATGAATAATTCTAAACATTAAATCAATAGACCAAATGTGATGCTCAGGCACTGAACTCCTCTGAAGTGCGGAAGGAATGTGAAGCTCACAAAGAAGCAAAGAGTTCCACTTTACCACTACTGACTGAATGGTTCAGTCGATATTCATGGAGTTTTTGAGGTTTATCCTATATCATGGAAACAGATGCCCATTCACCATTCCACAGATTTGAAATACAAACTCACTTACAGACATACTGGGAAAATTACTGACAGTTGATACTAGTCTAGTAGCAAACTTCGAAAAGTTCCTGGGCAGAATGCACATCTATGTTTATACAATGTGAGGAAACAGTGGCGAGAGCTCCCTTGCCAGAACAACCTTCAAAAACAAAGCTATAGGAGTCTAGGCTAGATCCACAAAGGCTTTGATATGTGAGCTCTGAGCAAAAGTTTCTGTAATAGCTCAAGATTTTATTCTCCCAGTTAGATGCTTCCCCCCACCTGACGCTCTGCCTCCCCTGAAGGATACTGTCCCCAGCACAGAGGTCACCAAAAAAGAATATGCAAAGGCAATTCACCTAGTTCTGTGGAAAGGTCAGTAATTTAGCTTAAAGGGCTGATGGAGGTGGGTTTGAACTGCAACAGTAGAGTAGGAGCTGGAGCAAAACTGTACAAACAGGAAATTTCCTTTCTTCTGATTCTCAGAGGGTAATAACTGCTAGCATGGGGACAAACATGCTAACTTCTTAAACTACCACAGCAAGATTCAGCAGAGCTCTGTCTGTCAAAGCCCTGTGTTAGGGTTCAAACCCAACATGCAGAACGACTGAAATCCTTGCTCAGGTGCTGATTAAGAAGACTACGTTGAATCCAAATTCCCATCTGGATACTTAATGCTGCCCCAAATCCTATCAACTCTGCTCAACTGTTACTCTCAGAGTCTACTTCATGACTTAATCTCAGCAGAATTCTTGAACCTGGTATTTTTTTGTCTGTCTAATATACAGGCCAATGCCTAGCTAACATACACAAAAGAGAGCTGAAAATTTGAACACAAATGTGTTTTCCAGCAGTGTGCACACTCTCCTGTGATGTGGGAAGCAATATTAATTGAAGCAAGATCTTGCAGCCTGACTCTATCACATCCCATGGAAATGCCCTAGCCCTTGGGCATTGAGTTAATCTCTCATTAGCCATCCCTCTGGTCTCTTGAATAAATTATTTATGAAAAGCAGAAAAACTTCAATAGGAAAAAGTGAAAAGAGATTTACCATGGAGTCCCTGGCAAATAAGCCAATTCTTCAGGAGGTGATATATGTTTAAAGGGGGGAAAAAAAAAAAGCCACTTTAGACGACAAATCAATTTGCACTTTGGGGCAAGTACACATTAAAACTAGCCAGATGCTACCCTATATGTGAGATAAATTAATTCTCTTCTTTCAGTACCAAGCAGAATAAAAATACATAAGCAGGGTTCCTACCGACAAAACGAAGAGGATATTAATCAGGCTACGTGATGTACCTTGTCCATCTCTCACCCTCAGGCCACCCCACTTAGAATAACATGGCTTACTTGACTGAAGGCCCCAGCGTGAGGAAGGAGTTGACAGATGAAAATCCCAAGCAGAAAGTTAGGTCCATTCTGAGGAGCTGTTAGACATCTATTTTGAATAACACAGTTTTAAACTGTTCTTTATCCCTCCATATTGGCCCTAATCAAATCTGCCTACAGTTTGCTGAATTCCGTGACTCCTTTACTGAACTTCTATTTCTATTTACTTCTATTTTCTACTTTTGCACTCTACAAAGACAGAACAAACAATTTTAAAAAGTGGTTGGTACACTGACTTGTCCGGACAGCCAGGCTATTCCCCGTAGCTTGTATGCCTAACACCAAGCTGCACGTTGCCTCAACCCACATGGTTCAAAACCTAGAATTTCTTTCAGAAGAGTGTACACCTACTTTCATGCTCTATAGGAAACATTCAGAGCTCATCACTTTCATTTAAAATATGAATAGGTAGAGAAAGAGGAAGATGAAAGACCTCATATAAAAAGATCTCATGACCCTCCATTGGAAGAGCAGATCCACCGTGGGCATAAATTGCTGTAACTTCATGACCTCCTACAACTTACAACAATTCTCACTACAGCTAAATAGCTAGAAACCCACAGCTTTCTCGTGTTCTTTTGGAAGAGTATTTCTATATATAACCAAATCTAACAGGTTCAATCCAAAGGATCAACCAAGATCTTAAAACACAAGGAAACTTAGGACTCAAGTGCAAACCTAGAAAGACACTGCTGGAGTGTTCTCTAACATGATAGTAAGCGTTTGACTCAATTCTGAGTGAATACAAGTCTGTTCCTGCATGTGCCCGCAACTCCCTGTCTGAACATCCAGATACCCAAGGAAAATTCTCAGCTGGCCAAAATACTAATGCAGTCTTTGGGCCTACAATTTAGAATGTGTTAAGTGCCTCTGAAGAACAGGTAAGAAACCATCCGAGTCTTTAGCTCTACCCTTGATGAGCTGTGACCACAATATTCTTCATACGCGTAACCTGTGCAGGCTTACAACAGTATTTACTCAGCATTTTGTTTAGATTTCACCCCTCAAATGGATCCCTTTCTGATGTCTTGCGGATTTCTGGTGGTCTGGAAACCTGCTAGAACAACAGCGGTTTATAACCCAGTGCGGTGTGGGTTGAATGGATAAAATCAGACTAGGAGGGTAAACTGTTATATAAATCACCTATATCTAAATTTATGTTTAACTGTTGAAAACTTAACTGTTTTAGCTATAACGATGGGATCAAAATTACCTCCACACAAGTTGCAAATTTTTTAGATGAAATGTCTTATAATCAATGCTGTAATGTACACATTCCTGATGAAATGTCTAGGAATCAACGCTGTAACATAAGTGTTCATGAATGCTTGGAAGTAATCTTAAAAACATTTTGTATGTAAAAATTCTTCCAATTTCCCATTTGTACATAAAGCAGTAGCTGTAAAAAAACCAAACTAATACAATAAAAACCTCTCATTCTATATATGTCCTTGGACAGAGGAGTTATGTTGAAATATCAATGCCTATTTTAGGAACATGTCTGTTTGAAAGTAGATTTCAAAATCTCAGTCTTCAAGGTCCAAATTATTCTTCATCAATATTATATAAACACAAAAATATGCATCAATGAGCCTTCTTCAGACTGCAAAGAATTATAGGCAACATGTTATAGCTTCACACAAAGTACCTGCAAGACTGCCCCAAGCCTTTCAATTACTGCTTGATGCCAAATACTAGATAAAGTAAGTATTCAAATTAGTTTCAGTTTTCACAGTGCAAGAAATGCCATTATTTAAATTTTCCTCATTTAGATTATTCTGGTATTGAGAGACTTTTTTAGTAGATTTGGGTTAAGTTCAGCAAGCAGGTGCAGGGAATTCATGGAAGGGGGAAACTAATTTTTCTTTTAAGATACAGACAATTATGAACTGAGAAGAAGAAAAGTTTCTTATCTTTTTCCAGCTAGTGAATAAAAAAAAACAGTTGGAGAAGGAGAAGACCTACTCAGCATAAAAGCATTAAGATCAAGGGCTAGATTTTGGAAATAATTTTCACCTTTTTTTGTGTGGAATTTTCAAATATTCTCAAGCAGATCAGGCATGTAACTCCCTTACGTTTCAGACAACTGTTTAGGTATTTAATGACATTCTCAGGAGGTCTAAATGCCTTTGAAACAATTAGTCAAACGACTAAAAATATTTAGTATGTCCTCTGGTTAGTAACTAGTTTTTAAATACAAAATGTATTTTTAATAAACAGAGGGCCTGTCTCTCAGGTCAGGTGCAGATAGGTATGCACTTGTTGAGTTCACGGTCTCAGTAGACTGGACCCAAGCTCGCTTCTGCACGGATGCCATATAAACTACATTTTCATGTTCATTTTAAGACAGTGTTGCGGCCAAGAAAAACAATCTCTGCCCTCAACCAGCCGCCAAGCTCTCATCCGTAAATACCAAATTACCACCTCCCCTCTGCCAGCATAAGCATTGGAGTTGAATCAGAGACCTTGTTTAGGTTAAAACTAACTTTTTTTTTTTGGCCACATTAGATTTGACCTGGACTAGATCGCCCATCCAGCTCACTATATTGCCGCACAAACACTTGTGCAAGGAGAGGAAGTAGCAAGATGTGCAGAAACGGCAAGACTACTTCTTTTGGTGGCAATGCTGGTCTCTGTCAAATCACAGCATGTGAACAACACATCCTTATTTCTTCTTTACCATACTCATCACATTTAAGGCACTTGTATTCAATTAAATGTAATTTTGTAATACCGTTTTGTGTATTTTAATTAAATCCCATTTTTCATGTAAACAGAGTATGACTCAGAAACAAAAATCAAATTAAGAAGTAAGACTTTTCACTTATAAATGAAATCAACAAAAATTCAAAACATGAAAAAATGTTCCTCAGTTTTCTTCTGATACCTAAAAAGAAATAATTAATTAAGTGTAAAGCTTTCATCTGTTCACAAATCAAAATATTTTACTTATGCCAACCAATAAGAGAGCTTTTTTTTTTTTTTAGGAAAATAATGTATAAAATGTGTTAAAAATCAGTTCATCTGCTTTGATGCAAGCTATTTGAACCGTTGCTTTTCCTTTTCTGTATCTTATCTCACTGTTGGACTTCAAACATGCTGCCTCCATATACATTCCCTCTTCTGCCTTTGCAACTGCTGTGTTTAGAAGCAAAGCAGAGAGGAAAAAAAAGAAGATTTAGTCTGCAGCATGCATCTCTAGGGCTGTCCAAATTCTTCTGCGTTTCCACTTCTAACCCTCTGCCTAGGTAAAGGCTCACTCTGGACCGGCCAATGCTGCATCGCCAGCTAGAGAAACAACCGGTTCTGTGCATGACCTTGCTCACAGAAAACGTTGAAGGAACATGCAGCACTTTATGCTGTGGGAAGAGACTTTCTTTTCACACCTTGTATTCCTGCCACTGTTGGAGGTACCAGTTCTTGGGAATCCTGTGAAAGGTGACTCACGTTGATATAAATATGGTGAGGAAAGGGATTTCCCATGTGCTGGCGCGGAGGCTGGCCTCGCAGTGCAGCGGTATTAACTTGTCGATGTAATTAACAACCTGCCGCGCCGAGGGCTGGCCACCAACGGGCTCAGTCTGCAAACTATCAGCACCAAAGCAAGGCCCAAATCAAGAGGTACCCTGCTCAAAGATGAACCGAAAAACCAGGACGGGGTTAAGGACACAGCCCCAACCCCTGTGAAGTTCTGGACACCCATGGAGGAGCTGGGGTTGGTGGCACACCCCAAGGCAGTGCCGTCCACATGCACCCGTCTTTCGGGCCACCCTCGCTGTCCCCGCAGAGCCCCACCTTCCCCGCCGGCCAGAGCAGGGGCCGAGCAGCCGCCCGAGGGGCGGTTCCGGGCGGAGCGGGGCGGAAAGGCGCCATGAGGCTGCGGCGCACGCTCCTCCGGCGACACGGCCGCTGTCCCAAAATGGCGGAGGCAGGGGGAGGGGGGTGACAGGGAAGCGGAGGGGCCCGCGGGCCGGCCGGGCACTTCTCCTTCGGCCTCTCGCCCCTCTGGGCCGCGACGAAGGAGGGAGACACCCCGGTGCCCGGCCGCGGCGGAGGGAAGGGGCGGGGAGACGGAATAGGACGGCCCGGACCGTGAGGGAAGGGGCTGGGCGGGCGGCGAGGGGCGAGCCGCCGGCCGCCGCTGCCACTCACCTGCCGGTAACAGAGGCGGAAAGGCCGCAGGTAGAGGGAGGAGGTGCAGGGTTTGAGCGCCAGCTCCTCGATGGCCTCCATCCCTGGGCAGGGGCAGCGGCCGCCGGGAGATGGAGGAGGAGGAAGGCGAGAGGCGCGCGCAGCCGCTGGCGGACAGGGCAGGGCCGGGCCGGGCCGGGTAGGGCGCGGGGCGGCCGCGGTGCCCACAGAGCCCCCGGCTGTGCCCGCGGGCTGCCGCCGGCTGCAGCGCTGGGCCGGGCCCACGGCGCCGTACGGAGCCCTGCAGCTCCCTCCGTGGCGGGCCGGCCCGCGGAGCCGTGACGGGAGAGCGGGGCTGCGGCGTCCTCCTGCCCACTTCCCTCTGAGAAGAGCCAGAATGCACCGTTTCACCCCCAAAACGGGGTCGCGACAGCAGCACACAGGGGCCTTGTGGCCTTTATTCCACAAAAAAAGAGCTATTTGTGACACTTGTCTCAAAAGGTTGGCAAATGCCCTCCGTGGGTCAGTTATTTACACACGTTACACCAAAATTGAAGGGGTACTCCCACACTAAACAGAAACTAGGCCCCCTCCTCTGAACACTTGATGTAAATTCTGTGCCGAATTTTGCCACAGGTCCCCGATCCTGGACGTATATCAGGTCTTGCAGGATGAGGACCTTGCTGTTAAAAGCCTGATCTCTTCTGTCTGCCCGATCTCTTCTATGTGGTGTTTTCATGTCAAAATGGGGGTGGAACAGGTGACATGGAGAATGCAGGTACAAATACAGAGTCATCAGTAACATATCACTCGCTGCTTCTCAAACTTTCCCTCTCAGGGTCACTTTGCAGTCGTGGCCATGCACTCAGCCCATCACAGAAGAATAAATGCAGCTTCATTAGACTCATCTGGCTATTCTTAGCAACAAAGTTACAAAATAATTACCCTCTCCCTTTTTACTTTGTTTTTTTTTTAAACAAATCACTAGTAGATTTAAACATTTCCTAATTTTCGTAGTTCGATCATTCTTATGCAACATTAGAACTTAATGTTCTAATATTCCTAATAATGATTCTCTAAATTCATGAGCAACAGAGCTCACAATTTGTTGTGGTTATTATGTCTCTAATTTGTGTTCACTTTCCATGCAGGCATTCCAGGGTACAGCTATTTTAGTAAATAAATATAATTATTTTGTCAATATATTGACTGCACTGAGAATAATCTGAAATTTCTTGCTTCAGTTTCTTTTTTTTTCCTCTTCTAGTCTACTTCCACTGCATCACTAAGAAAGTTTATTACCTTGTTATGTGGCAGTAAGAGTCTTAGCAGTATGGCTAAAAAGAACAGATGCAGCAATTACAAAACTCACTAAGAAGTAAATGAAGCAGCACTTATGTTGCAGAACAGTTCTGGTAATGCAACTGACAAAAAAGAAGTTTTGTGGGACTGAAAAGTGCTGTGGTTTAAAAAGCATATTTGCAAAGCTATCATAACAAATAAGCAAATAAATGTATTTTATTAGCTGACTTTGAAACTATTTGTATAAATCTATTTGCATCTTTGGATATGGCCCTGTATTTCTCTTTTTTTTTTTTTTTTCAGAATGATCCTGAGGTCATTCAGAGCTCCTGAGAACTTAAGCTATATTTTTCTATTAAATTATTTCAGTCTTCCAAGTCCAATTTAAGTATAAACACAGTTTCCATGCACAGCAAGTTTACAGTATCTCTGTTTGCTTATATTAAAAGTTACTGCTACCCAGGTCGGTTCAGCCACTTAGATTGACCTCTGCAATAAACATTCTGACACCACTTTAAGGTTCTGAGTGTGCGTGTGTTTTGGGGAACGTGTCATAGCATGTGATGGATTGCTTATTCCATTCTTAGTCCTAGGTGGGAAGCTTTTGGGGTTGTGATGTGGCACAGACCTGATCTCGCTAATGTACCTGGAAGAGTTGAGCGCAGTGTCGCAGGAAAACGCATTTCAGGGTGCTCCAGTGTTACAATCGCAATTGAAAGTTGCAGACGTCTTTATCGGAAAATGTTCTGTGTGAATGTGCTTGCTGAACGAAGGATTTAACGGGCTGAGATTGAGGAGCTGCCTTAGTGTTACCATTTTATAGGTGAAACCTGAGTCAGAAAATAAATAGGACAAGTGTGTCCTGCACAGTGGGATTAGCATTGGGCAGCTGAGTTTCTTTGCGGTTCTTACATTAAGGCCTAGATGCCCTGTGCAGCAAGTGGCTTTGCCATTGCTAGTCCAGGAACACTCCTGGGCAGGAGTTGGCCCTCAGCTCCTACTTATTCCAATGGATAATAGTGAAGGAGAATAACTTAATTTTGGATGGGTGAGATGCACTCCTGCTTTCCTGTTCCTTTGCACTACTTTTGTACCTTGGCTGTGCTGACTGGCGCAATGACTCTGACCTGACTCTAAATGCACTGGCTTCACAGCAAGAAGCAGGAGAGGATACAATGCAGAGATGCTACTCGGCAGCTCGACTCGGGGTTCAGGAGAACTCTGTTCACATATATAAAGTCCCACCAGGGCTGACATGCCCACCATGCACTCATCACTTCTGCTGGAGTGACTTGATTCTGGAGGACACGGAGAGACCGGGCGTGTTTGCTCAGAGTGCTGCCCCGTATGGGTTTGTAACCTCAGATAATGATCAGCTTGTAGATATCTGTTTGTTGTGTGTTACTTGACATCCTTGTGTGTCTGCCCCTTTTTTGAAGCAGAAGTACTAGTGGTGGTGTTCCTGCAGAAATTTGTGAAAATAGACATTTGTCATTCTAAGGTTTTCAAGTCTATTACTTTTGGTGAGATGGTTGCGCTACTTAAGTTTAAGAGCATGTTTAACTGCTTGCAAAATCTTTCAGCTTTGATTAGCACTACTCCATGAAGTATCATTTACAGTTTTATGATACTGTGCCTAGATCATCAGTTCCCAACCTTCTTACCCTGGATTACTCTTGGCTGTCACAGTTTCTTTGCAGGGTACTATCCAGGTTTACTGTTTCACTCCTAATTGCAATAGCTACCAATGATAATGCTTCCACAAACCAAGTGCCTTGTGCCATCACATCTTCCCTGCTAAGTGTTTCTGTTAATCTGACTCCCAGAAAACCAGGAAAGTGCCAGAATGACAGGTTGCTTTTCATTACATTAAATACATCCCTTTATCTTCTTTAGAAGTGGCTTCTGTATTATATGTTGTTTTCTTGCCTTTTAAAATAACATATATAACATTGTGAATGTTGTCCTGAGTAGATTCCTCATGAGTTCTTTAGTTTTCTGGACGTGCTGGTCTTCTGTTGTAAAATATTAAAATCTAGATGTTTTGCTTGCACAGGCTCTAACAGATCTGAGAATGGTTTGTGTAACTGTGATAAACAGACTAATAAATAAAGCAAAAAACATGAGTAAACGTTCATTTAATCCTATTAAAAGTTCATTTTCCTGGAAGGAGAGGTCAGCAGAGTAGGTCAAACAGGCAGAGAGGTAAAAAAGAGAAGTGTCCTGTCTGGAGCTGAAGAGTCTGAGGAAGATTCACTGGGATTTCTTCTAAAAAATGAAACATTAACATTAGTGTTTAAAAGGAATTATTTCCGCAGGGTGTAATTCTTTGTTTAACAGACTTCTCCTTCCTTCAAAGCAGTGTTTGCTCTGTGTTACTTTGTGAGTAACTTTTATTACCGGCAAAATACCCAAACAACTTTTTGTTTTTGCTGTTTAAAAAAATCCCCTTGAGCTTGAAGTTTCCGCAGCCACAATCCTTCCCTTCTCCTTAAACACCAGCAGACACACAGTCCTTGGGCAAGTACTCCGCAGAGGGTCAGGTTGCATCCCCGTTACCCGTTTGTTTTATTGCTGTTTGCTTTGGGACACAACGGGGAATATTTCCCGCGCAAGCCTGGCGCTCCTGCCCTTCTCCCGCTCGCGGTGGCTCCGGGAGCCAAGCACACCCTCTCGCCTCCGCCTGCGTGCGCGGTGTGGGCGCGCAGGGGGTTGGGACAGCCCTTTGCCACCCGCCCCAGCCCATCTGTTCAGGCAGCAGCCCCACTGTTTACCGTGGGTGGACACCCAGGAATGTTGTCCCTCGCAGTGCTTCCCTCTTCCTGCTGGAGCTTAGCAAAGTGCCTGAGCTGCTGGGTTCATTCATGCACAGTTTGGCAGCGCGTTTTCCGTAGTGATTTGTATGTGTGTGTGCCTTTCTGCGCGTGCTTTTAAACCCAGTCAGTCCTCACCAGGCTGGCTTTGCTCTTTGTCATGCCATTGCTCATGAACAAAAATCATCAAGTCCTGAACCTTTCTTATCTCCAGAGGACTTCTTAATATACTGCAGAGTATCGCTGCTTTCTTACATTTCTTTTGGTATTTGTGAGTATTGTAGTTACTAAGATACTGCAAATACAAAAGCCTCAGCAACTAAAGGCATGCTGACTTGCAACTCTCAGCTTTCATTTAAAAAAAAAAAAAAAAAAAAAAAGGATTTCTAGCCCTCTCGGTTGCAGGGAAAAAAGCCAGGAAATGTAAACCATGGCAAACCTATGGTTTGTGAGCTGTGAAGCACAGGTCCTGTGCCAAGGCAATGCCACGTATTTGATAGAAAGGCTTTGATGTTGGGGTGACAGATAACCTGAAACCCCGGCTCTGAGCAGAAGAAAGGCAGCAGAAGCTGCTGAAGCCAATGGGTGCTGCCTGACCCTGGATCCAGCTGCGTGCCCGATTCAGGCCCATCCAGCAGCAAATAGCTGTGACGTTTGCAGAGCCATTGTCTTCTGCCTGGAAGATGCTCTGTGAACTTCCTCCTTCTCCTCAGTTCCCCGAGCCACGTGCAGTTTTTGTTAAGGTCACGTAAGGGTATCAAGAAGGTCGGACACCTTTGTTGTAAAGTCTTAGCAAGATAGGTGGATGAAAATGGCCAAAATCCAGTATATTTTGTAATCTCATGTTATGAATCCTTACGGTTGGCAGCGTGAAAGCTTGTCCCCTTCATGTGGGCGATCCTTGTGTTGCCACAGAGACGGTAGTTTTGAGTGCTTTCTGGGGATCAGAAGCAGGTTCTTTCTGTAATGAAGTGGCTGTTATGAAGTTTTCCTTCTAAAGTTTACCCCTTAGGCTCCTGCGGAAAAGCAAGCCTGAAGCTGCCAATATTTAGCTTTTAATTATTATTCAGTTCTGGGGCATAACCACCCTGGTTACATTCATGAAAGTCAGGAATCGTGCTTATGCAATTCTTCTGGCATTTTAAATAAAGCCCTAGAGAAATTTGTTTTTATTTTAGTAGTTACATTTCTGAGAGACTACTTTTTTTTTAAAAAAAACCAATAATTTACATTTCTATTACGAAATACAAAATTAGAGGTCTGCACTGCAGTACATAACATTATGTTCCAACAATTTTATTCACCATCCCTTGGTTCAGAGCTGCTTTAATCACATGAATAGCCTCAGTCTGAAGAACTCAGAGTAATTATTCATGTATGGGTTTGCAGAATTTTGCTCGTAAGGACTGACAGCATGGGCAAGATGGTAATGGTCTGTGGTATTGCTGATGTCCACCACTCCAAATTAGAGGAATATTTCAGTTTATTTCCCTTAGATGTTTTCATTAGCACCTCTTTGTTTTCAGAATACCAAAGTGTTTCTCCCTAAATGAGAAAGGACCGTCTTCATCATTACATTGCGAAGTCAAGTACTGTCTCGTGGCTGTAGTGGAAAACTCACCTGTGTCTACTAGAATAGTGTGATTTCCCAGAGGAGCTGGAATTTATCCATCTGCCTTGTGAAATGAAAGGCTGATACAAAGCTCTTTTCTCAGCGCATATCATCATTAAAATCCTTGAACTAAATATGGTAAGAAAAAAATAATTGAAATATATTTGGTATAAATATAGATATGGGTATCATGACATGTAATAATCGATCTCTCTAAAAATAGTGGAGGATAAAAGCTCTTTGGCATAAATATATAACTAATATGTCAATTAGACAGTTCATAAGATATTCATAATATAATATGACAAGTTGCAATATGGTATAAAGTGGAGAGAGGGAGGTGAGAACATGGGAAATAAATTCTGATTTCTAGCTTTTCAGCTGGAGGAAGAACAAACACATAGTCTGTGAAAAAATAAGAAACAATATGCATGCAAAATTTAGATACTTCTAAATTATTTTAATTACTATCCAACAAATGTTGCCTACAGCTAAAAGAGTGAAAATGATTAGAGGGAAGACTTTGATTTTTCAAGAAGCTCCTCTCTAATGAGAGAAAAAAAGAAAATGATAACACCTTCTTGTTTGTGTTACAGTACCATGTACAGCTACAATCTGGGTCCCATTATGCTGGAAACTGTTCAAATACAGGTAGAAAAATGGTGCCTTTCCCAAAAGAGCTGCAAATTCATTCATACAAAGGAACAAACAAGACTAACGTGCAGCGGTAAGGAACAGCTGAAGGAGAGTAAAGGAATAAGAAGAATCTGCGTTTTTTAGCCCCATATGCATGCAATAGAGCTGGAAGGAGAAAAGTATTTTGATTTCTCCGGGAACCTTGATGTTCCAATAGTTTGAAATTGTCTGTAAAAAGATCTGGAGCCTGAGTTGTTGAATGTTGGCCAGTGGCTCTAGCCATGACCCTGGCATCTCTGAGCTCTCCAGTCGCCGTGACACTGAGCTATGCCTGGTAGCTTGCCCCGGACTGCAGGCATTGTAAGCCCAAGGGTCCTTAATCTTCAGGCAGTTTGCCTAGCAAGATTTTTGAAGCTTGTAGGAGCTGGAAGCCCTGGTCCTCAGGAGACTACCAGCTGGGCTGCTCAGAAGCCAGAGCTGGCATAGCTCCAGTGGAAGTTTGCCTATTTTCCAAAGGAATTTAATTGAGTTCTTGTCTGTATGAAATGTTTCTGTTCGGTAAATTGAGACATTCCAAAAAAAAAAAATGGTCAAAGGTTGTTTTTTTTTTATTCCAGTAGATGTACAGAGCATATACCTGGCTTATATTTTCACATATTTAAATATAAATACATGCATGAGATTTATGAGATAGAAAAGTAAGGAGACACAACTGGCCGTTTTCCTGCCTCTTCTTTATTAGGCATACTGTATTGGTTTTGTATTTATTTGTATTGCAGCAGTGCTTAGGAATCCAGAATGTTATTGTCCTCATTGGTAAAAAAACACAGAACAAAACAGCCTAAATGCTTTTCTGAGATTCTTGTGGTTAGAAGTGAGTTGGAGGAGAGCTCTGAGGAAGGAAAGATTAAGTTCTCCATAGCCTAATTCAAGGGAGTATAACTTTCATCAAAGAGCATGTGTGATGGAAGGACAGCATGGAGAACGGAGCCTGGGAGCACTACGGGACATGGTGGGACGTGTGCTGGAGATGCGGGATGGCAGGGTTTCAGTGTAGGAGAGCTGGAAGTCAGGAAGCAATGTAAGAGTCAGAGTGATTGAGTTGAGGTGATTTAGCAAATAATTTGCGAGTAGTAGAGCTGATCTGTTGTTGAGAGCTCACTGGAAAGTTAGAGATTGGGTCTTTAAGAGATTGGGTCTCCATAAGAATCGATGTTCTGAAAAATAAAATCCTAGGCATCTTACATTGGACTCTCAAAACTATCGGCATTGAGATTTCCTAACTTTTGAGTGCTTGACTTTGAAACCTTGACAATGTTGGTGGTTTTTTTAATAAATATTCTGCATATTTAGACATTTTCAATTCTTTGGTTATAGTTCATCCAAAAAAAAAAAAAAAACCCAAACCAAAAATCAACCCTTCCCTCCCTTTCCTGTTTGTGAACTATCCTGCCGGATTTATTATTTTGTACTGTGTTCTTGGAGACTGCAGATAAGGTTTCCAGAGAATTTCAATTGAAGATCTGGGCATTAGTATACTTACATAGTAAAAGCCCAGGGGTATCCAACCCTAATCTCTGTTGATCTCTTGGAGCAGCCTGTTTTCACTTTACTTTTGCAATGCTCCGTCTCTTAATGCCTCTTCCTTGCCTGCAGCGACTTCTTTAGAAAGCCTACAGAATGGAAGAGGAGGATGTATTTAATGTTGATAGGTGGTAAGACCAAAGGAAAGGCACTGTTCGTTTGGCTACCTGCTTGTGCGTAAGGATGTTCCATCTCAGCTGAACAGGACGGACAAGGCACGGGGCATTAAGATCTGAAGCTGGTTTGTGCTGTGCAAGGGGTATCATTGCTTTTAAATTGTCAGGGAGCTATTCACTGCATTGCTTTTTTGCTGAAACTAGATCTGAGCTTCTCATAACTAAGCAGACTGTATAAAGAAAATGCCCTCCTTCATCAAGACCAGGCATTATTGTTTTAACCATAGTGCTCTACAACTACTACAGTCTTCTAGTATTTTAAAGATATACAGTCCATGTATGCTAATGGATCTGCATGCAAGATTGTCGTGACTTAGAGCCAGTCTCTGGCAGAAACAGTAGAATGGGCTCACAAACAGGTGGTTCTCATCACTGGATGCATCATGCTGTCTGTACGCATTTTAGCCTCTTGCCTAATGCCCTCATCCTGTAGAGAATGCAGTTCTTTCTGGACATGGATATGGAAACGTTTGCTGGAGAAGGTAACTGAAGCACTTCCTGCGCTGAGGCATCCCGCTTGGTACCTGTATACATATCTCTAGGCAATCAGGTAAACCAATAGCACATAATCTGTCATCACTAAGGACAACATTGCTATTTTGTGTACATAAGAAAGGAAAATATATTTAGAGTGCATGTGAATGTTCTGTTCTTCATTCATGTGTGACCAAATTCTAATCTCTTCCAGTCTGCTGTAAATCCAAAATAACCAACTGAAGTCAGTGCAGTTCCTGTGGATTTATGCTACTGTAAATGAGAACAGAACAGAGAATTTTTTTCTCCCTCTCTCTCGTAACACTGAGAAGAAAAGCTGGAATGTCAGCCTGGCTTTACTTCTTAGCTTTGCTCATGTTGTCATAAAATGGACATCATTTAAACCTTCTTTATTTTTTTAATATTTAGAATATAACAGAAGGAGAGCCTTGATGGTTTCTTATTTTACAGGAATATAAACATTAAAAGTCATTTTTCTTTTACACATGAGTTAGGAAGCATAATTTACTTGAAAGGACCCTATTATATACTCAGTACTGTATTTGTTTATCTAATTGAATAGAAGAGCATTTATTGCAGTTTCAAAGTTACGCCAATAAACATTTGTCTTTGTGTTGCAGCAGCGATGTTTGACAATTGCATTGGGCAACACCCATTTTAACTTAGGTTTATTTTTCAGTATTGACAAAGCAAAACTCTTGAGTACATTTTCACTCCCTTGCTTGTGCTGTTGCCACAAGATGGGTATTTGGCAAAAGATGCCGAAAGCCTTTCATACAAGTTGCCTTGTTTCCAACAGCACCGCTCACCTCACAACTTTACCTTTTACTTCAGATGTCCCGGGATATGTTCTGTGTGCAACAAGGCAGAGAGAAATGAGTGGCAGGATTTTAAATGGACCTACATGCATAATTTCTGTTAAAATCAAGAGGAGGGTAGCAGAAAACAAACAGAACCTTTTTCTTTCACGTGCCATGCTCACATCAAAACATCTGTCCATCCACTCTGCCTACTACAAATCCAGGAACACCGTGTTTATAGGAATGCTTAAAAAGCCTTTGTTTTCACTGTCACTTAGATGATGCTGTTGGCATTCTTAGACAGAAAAAATTTTTAAGATTGCTTTTTTTTTTCTTTTTAACTTTATAAATGGCATTCTGGATTGTGCTGCCTGTATCGAATAGCTCCTGGAACATCCCTCCTAATCAGTTCCTTTTGGGAGCAGGATCATCGTGCTCGTTTTGAAGCCGCGCCAGTGCCTGCAGTGCATGGGGACTACAGATGAGATCTTTGTCACAGAAGCATGAGATCAATTCACCATTCCGGGCCATGTAGTAAGTGCATTCCTGACTGAATGTTACATCGTTTTTATTTTCCTGGGACAGCATTGCACTTTGTCTCCTCACTGAAAGAGCTACGTTCATTAGATACAGGAAGTCCTGCTAAACATCCATAACATTACATTAACAGCTGCTGGTAGATCTTTGAATGCCCAATGATCAGGGGAGGGTTTGCAAGAGATTTGGTGCTTCTTTGCAGTGATTGTTTCCTTCAGCATGCTTCACAGTCTAAACTTCTGTAAAAAAAAAGGGGGCAGTTAATCCTTAAGGTTGCGAAGAAAACTTTTAAAATGTGCGCCAGATGGAAATAAATGCAGTAGTGTCTGCAAACAGACAGATATGGTGAGAAGCAGTCTGAAGGCTGATACTGTTTGGATTAAAGGAAAAAGAGCTGCGAAGCAGTCATGCAGCTTGGATATCATCAGTATAGTGCAGGGAATCTGCAAGTCTGCAGTGAGCCCTGTCTTGTTTTATATCATTGATAGGTTTGTTTTTGCCGCTGGCTCAAAAGAAACCCAATTTTCTCTCCTGTTGATTTGTGCTCCCTCTGTTTTGTATCGACAACTCCCATTACTTCCTTTGGCAGTGCACTCGGGTAGCTGACTCAGTAACAGAGCTGACCGGAAAAAAAGGATTTCCAATCTATAGAAAATAAATTTGTATTACTCTGCTTGTTTTCTGCACTTCCCAAGCAGGAACAACAGGCTGCTGTACAAAAACTGTTTTAAAAACTCTGGGTAGAAGGAAAATATTTTTTCACAACTACAAAGAAAGATAAAAGATTGTGACTAATGAGTGATGAGATGTTTGATTTCAATGGTTTTGATCACCATCTCTGTGGGTGAGATTTAGCAGGATTTCTACAGAACCTCTCCAGAATAATCCATTGTTCATGTCACCAGGAGTGCTGCATGTCCAGCTCTAATCCAGCCTATGGGACAAACCCTCTGCTGGCACATGTTGCTGGTTTTGTCAGGTGAAAATGATCCTTACATTCTCTTGGAAGTGACCTCTGAAATGGTAAAATGATAGGATAATCAAAGAAATGCTCGTATGATGGGCATAGATGTTTGCACACAGGACCTTGCAACACACCTAGGCGCCTGGTAGCTCTAGGTTGTTGATGCTGCTAGCAGTGCACATGCAAGACCATACATGGTACACTTGCTTTAATAGTAGTAATTAGTAGGCCAGTAGAATAAACAAAGATTTTATGAAAATAAGATCTAATCCATTCATGGATGGCTCTGGGACAAAGATTGAATCCCATGCTTATCACCAGTCAGTGCCCTTCTCAGTGCCCAGTAGATGTTTTGCCAGCTATTACTGCAAGATCTTTACAACAGACCATCTATTTTTTACATTTGCTACATTGCACAGGTAGCCTGGGCCTTAAAACCAGCTCCATGCTGTCAGTAATACCTGCTGTATGCCCCAGTTCAGTTCAGGTCCCAAACTTCTGCTCACAAAAAAAAATGCAATGACTTTGTATGCCTGGTTTTTGCCTAATGCAGCCATATAGGAAGGTGCTGCATTGCAGTATCAAGAATTAGTGATAGGAAGCTACCATGAGGCAAGTTTAAATAAGAAATAAGGCGTGTTTCCATGTTGGAATCATTCACCACTGGAGCACAAGTTCCAAGGGAAACCATCTCTTGGTAGTTGATAGTTAAGATTGTTTTTGGAAGTTTGTGGACAAGTTGACAGATTGCACCAAGTTTCAGCTGTTACGGGCTGTGTGATGCAAGGCAAGTGGGGATTTACCTGGGGAGAAGTGCATGGCAGAAAACATGCTGGTTCTGGTCTGCCGGTACCTCCTGTCTCCTCTTCCCTGGCATCCCTCACACGTTCCCAGCAGAGAGTCTCAGGAGGACAACCTGCAGCACTAGTGTCCTTTGTACCTGCAGCTCAATGACAACAGGGCTGCTCCCTTGGTATGCAAGGTGATGGAGGGGAAAGAGGACATAGGTTTCATGTTCCTGCCTTCTCTCCCTTCCTCTTACCCTTTCCTTCCTTGATTTTGGTGAGTTAAGTGCTGCTGGGAGAAAAGTGTGGGAGATCTGGTTTTAAAGGAGATGAATCCTAGAGCAGAACAGGAGTCTTCAGTCTGTTATTTCTACCTGGTCACAGATAATAGAGTAAGTCTCTGCTGTTATCAGATGCTACATCCAGACAGGACAAGATACTTGAAACCCTCAAGTGGCGTTAGTATCTGCTGTCAGCCGACAACATAAAAAATGTAGCACTCAAGCCCCAAAGTCCTGGAGATGGGCTGTGATATAATGAGGATTCAAAACAAACAAACATTTCAGTTTCCCTGCACTATGAGTCTTTAAGGCTTTTGTGTTCTTCTGCACAAACTGGGAGGCTTGAAATTAATTATTTACGTGAAAGATGAGTCTTTCTTATGATTATGATTTCTTCTCCTCATAGGCACAGTACTGTAGGATAAAGAAACGCGTCAGAAGACTTGCGATCATTTCCTTAAAACTGACAAAACTGGATGCTACTGTACCAGAGAATGGGAGTTGTGAGACTGAAGATGAAGTTCTGGTTTTAGTTGCAGATGTAATTTTAGCAGGTACCCACGTGTATTTAATAAAACCAGACTTCCACCTTTCCAACTGCAATTTTAGTCAAAACAGCGTATTTTGCAGTTCCCACTCAAGTCAAGCTGCACGTGATAGTAATGGCAATGTTGTTGAAGCCGTGAGAGTCGAATCAAACACCATTGCAATCGATCTCATGCTTCTAAGCTAGCAAACTGAGCAGGAAAGTGTTAAATCTCCCCCAGCAACGCTGTTATGGGAGACGCTCCAGTCGTCTTTACCTCCTAAGTCACTTACCAACCAAGTAAAGAAGTAGATCTTCCAAATTAGGTCATCTGTTTCCTTCATTCTGGAAGATTTTTATTAAAATTAAAAGTGTTATCTGTTTCTTGTCCCAGACGAAAAACAAACATTGGCATCCGAAGTGATGGAAGACGAATACTTGGTGCTGGGCAACTTGATTAAAGTGTATTCCTTGTAACGAGCGGTGCCTCCCTTATCCTGCCATTGTGTTCAGACAAAAAAAAAAAAAAAGGAGGGCCTGCCCTTTCCCATTGTATAGTCACATTTTCCAAGTTCAGCCAAAATGGGTTTTATAAAAAGCTTTTAAAAAAAAGATGAACTTTGTCTTTTACTAAACTACTGAGGCAACTCTTAAAAGAAAGCAGTCTTGTGCATTTTCTCTATGGGAAAACTGCTGAAGTTAGTGATCTATCTAACCTACCAGAGAAGGAAGATAATACTGATTAAAATGGTAATGGGATGAATGTTATCTGAGCCTTGCTTAAAGATTTGCTATGAAAATTGATGCTGAAATTTTCTTAAAACACTGGAGAAGGTAATAGAGCAAGAAGTGATTTGCAGCAGAAGATGTTATGTTTGTACTGTTACATTTTTATCACTGCCATCACCAATACCAACATAGAATCATAGAATCATAGAATGGCTAGAGTTGGAAGGGACCTTCAAAGGTCATCTAGTCCAACCCCCCTGCAAGAAGCAGGGACATCCCTGACTAGATCAGGTTGCTCAGAGCCTCATCCAGCCTGGCCTTGAACGTTTCCAGGGATGGGGCATCCACCACCTCTCTACATTTACCTACCAGTGTACATTAAACTAGCAATCCACTAATATATTAACAGACGTTATTAGCTGTAATAGCCCAATTCAGTCAGCTGTAATGGGAGAATCCCAGAGTCTCTGCAGCATGTTTGCCATTACCCAGAGACGGTTGCTTGTGGGCATTCACCTGTGTGCAAGTTGGGCATGAAAAATCAAAATTGTGCATCCTATGCTTACATTTTGGAAACATGAAAAAGAAGCTGTAGTTTGTAGACAGATACAAGTATCCTCAAAAAAACCAAACCAAAGAAAACTTGAGTCTTAGGCTAAGCCATGTCCTCAGCTCTGTTTTGTGGCACTTTAAAGACTCAGCATGGATTTTTCTTGGTGTCTTTATATGCTGAGCTTTGGTGGTTCCACCACCACCAGACTTGGTAAACAAGGATGTGCCCAGAGAGAAACAGACATGGTTAAAAAAATCTGTGTTGCCAGCCAAAATCTGGTTAGGTTAGTATGGGCTTTGAGCAGCCAAAATAAAACAGTTGTGCAGGGCCAAGAATTTTGAGATAGAGAGGGCTGGAGGAATTCTAAATATGCTACAGAAGTGGAAGCAACAGGACTTGGCAAAATCCTTGATCTAGTTAGAGAAACAAAGCGTCTCACTAGCCAACCAACAGGGCGGTGTCGAAAGAGAGAGTGAGACGGCAAAACCCTTGGGCAGAGACAACAGAGGATATCCAGGAAGGGATGTTGGAGACCTGGTTCTGGATGGAGATTAAAAGTTAGCTCTAATGAAATATCCATTGCTCAGATTTTGGTTCAGTGTAAATATGAATTCCTGACCTAAAATTCTTCTTTACTATGATCAAGGGATCTGTACTGACCAAAGAATCCTGAGAGATCCAACAAAACCACAGCATTCTTGAGAGACACATAGATAAATATAAGATGTGTACCTCCATCTGTACTTACACATACGTGTGTTAAATGGAGATGGTTTAAACATAATAGTTTAAATAATAGAGAGAAATATTTCATACTAGAATAGTATTAAACAATTATAGTGAAGAATTTAATTTCCTTGTGCTTAACTTTAGTTCTGTATTGACACCTTTGTTTTTAGGTTTTCTTCTTTTCCTTCCTTATTTTAGGGATAATTGCAGTCACCATAGCTGCTTCCCTAACAGAAAGAAATTTGTCTGTGGAACCTGCATCAGAGAAGCCTAAAATATAAATGCATGTGCCTGTTTGGCAAGAGAATTAGCAAAGTGATGTGGATATTTTTATAGTCCCCAATTACACACTAATGTGTATTGATTGAGGAGAAAGCAGTGCACATACCAGTTTCTCAGCACAAAAGAGAGGGACACTCAGCCAACATGGCTTTTTTGCTGTATGATTGTCTTTGTTTTTAGCACCAAGTTCAATATAAAAGGCAGGTACTTGCAGTTAATTAAAATTACACATTTTATCCAGGAACGCAGCAGTAGATAGGTGTGTAAAAGGTAGAGATTTTATCTCGCTCAAAGAGAACATGGGTTTGGTTGACTCTTACTCTTTGAATTTGTGTTTGTGGCTTATTACCATTGTAATCAACAAAATATAAATCTCCTTCTAAGTGCTCGCTTGAACCTGTTAGCTTTGAGGGAGCATTTTACAGCAAAACCCCTCCATCCAAGCCCCTGGACTGCTCGGGGTCTTTTTTTTCTTCTTGCATTGGAGCAGTCAGAGCTCGCAGATTTAGCATCAGAGTGAGTCAGCATAAAATAACCCCGCGTCGCTCTGCTGGCGTCTGGCATCCAGCGCCAGGGTTGCGGTAGCAGCAGAGATGCACGTGCCCCTGCAGAGCCTGGAGCCCGCTGAAGGGCGGAGACACAGCTCCTGCCAAAATATGCAAAGAATTGAAATGAAGATTCTTCTAATCCTATACAACATGCATTTAAAAAAAAAAATGCCTAGATCTCTCATCAAAGTAAAATGTAATTAGGGATATTATTGCATGCCTTCTTAATTGGAACAGCTTGTGACGGAGAAGTATTTGGGAGGGTTTCAACCTGACAACAAAGTGCAAGTGTTGTGGGTGCTCTGCTCGGTTGGAAACGCCGCTCAGCAAATCCACGCGCACAAGGAGCACCTGAATGGCAAGGGTCAGTGGGACTCCCTGAGTGCTCACGGTGATTCACATGCAGAAAAGCTCAGAGCTTATGCTGTAGTCCCAGTAAGATGCTGTTAAAATTCCTCTGGACTGCTAAATGACAGTAAGTCACTTCCCTCCAAGCAGTAGTGAACACGTTAAGGAGTCAGGTAGTATTGTAAGTGGCATCTTTCTCCAGAAATCTCAAGGAGTGATGAAAATTTTGCTGTCTTGGAATTACTGCCCCAAACTTGAAGCCAGTGTTGTCAATAAATGAAAAAGTGTGCAGTCAGGCTGGAAAATTTCATTCCTGTGATACCCAGCTATGAGAGTGAGACACTAGAGGATGGGAGGAATTCCCATAGACAGGGCGGTGGAGAGAGACCAGCAATGTGGATGGGATTCAGGCACAGTTAAGGAGGGATTGACACCAGGGAGGTAAAAGACGCCTTCATTCTTCTGGTGCCATGGGTCTGCAGGGCCGTGGCCAGAGGGGTACTACCCCAGGGCCTGCTCGCCCAGACGGTCTGGCTGTGGGCCAGGTGTTGCTGTCTCTGGGTTCCTGTGTGGGAGCAGGGAGAGTGAAGAAAGGTGTTAGAAGTTAAAATAGCATGAAGATGTTTAGAATGTCTGCCACAGGCTTTCTTCTTAGGCAGTATACCGCTCACAAAGCCCCAGAGTAAATGTAGAAACAAGTCTGTTCTATTTCGTTTGTACTACTACAATTTTTCTTATGATTAATAAAATACTCTTCTTTTTTTTTTTTTCTTTAATACTCTTCTTTTTTTTTATTTCTTGGTGGAAACGGAGTGTAGCTGTAAAGACTTGTTTTACTGCAGTGCATTGAGAAAAGCTGTTGCCTGACATTCAATAGTTAAGTTATGAAGTATCGGACACTGGAGTAATGAAAACCTACTTGCTTTGATCTTGTAGTTAAAAAATGATTAAAGTATAGAATTGCATGTGCCGACATTAGACCTCCACCCACAGAGAGATTTAAAGCTAACGGGGGAAAAAGGAAAGTCGAAAGACAGCTTAAATATAATAATTCAGAAAACAAGCTGCTTTGTTGTTTCAAAGATGGTCAGAGTAAAAGGGATTTTTCATACCTATTTCCATCTAAGAACCTTATCCCCAGACATTTCCTCTTGCATACAACCCAAAACCTGAAAATTGCTAGAGGTAGCATATCAGAAAGCTGCATTTCCATATTTTCTGTTGAACTGAACTCAACGAATTTACAGTCTGGAGGATTCCCTCTTCCCCTTTCGGAACATCCATGCTGCTCAGGGTGACCCCTGCCCTCCCTGCTGCTTGTGTACTGCAAATAAAAAAGACTGGAGCATCCAGTAGGATAGTTTGCAGGGATGAAAAGCTTTCTTCTTTTAATTGTATGCATATTGTCATCTCCCAGGAACATGAAATTACCTTGTGGAATTGCAATTATGAAGTTATTACTGGTTTATATAATTGTTAAAGAATATAGAGACTTGTTGAGTTGGGTTTATGGCCCCTGCCATGTAAACTGCTGCAGTGAAGGCACACCCTTACACCCACACACAATCCTGATTTAATTCGGTAGGAAGCCTCTGTTTTTACATAATCATCTTTAGCCAGTATAGAAGAGTTAAGAAAATTAATTAGCTGATGCTTGCAGGATTACATCTGCCCAACTAGACTTCTCAATTGTTTTGTAGTGATGGCTTTGTTACTGCAAAGTCAGTATTTGATCTTGCAGTATGCTTGATTATATTAGATAATTTTGATTCTCTGTCCAATTACAGATCCTTAGCATTTTGTCAAACATTCTTCAAGAAAAGGAAAGACTTTTATGATATAAAACCACAGCAGCACTCATTGGAAATGACCCTGGAGATCAGACAGAACATTAGATCAAGGACAGTGAATTGGGTTTCTCTAGCGCTGTGTTCATTACTGTAGACATGATGATCCTGATCAGAAATTACAGTTTGACTGATGTTAATGATGCTGTTCTCTGAGAATAAAGACCTAGGAAATGCACCATGTCGTCTTTGAGACATGAGATATACTAGGACAAGAAGACTTTCAAGACTCATCTTTCTGGAGTCAACTTTAATTTATACAAGAATCAACATTTTTGCATTTGAATTGACTCCTATGTTGGCAATGTCCTGATGTTCTTCTACTGTGTTCTTTACCAGATGTTTATTGCTGAAGCACACACTTCAGAAAACATGTTGTTTTTAGGGATCTGTAGGATTTTTGTAACTCACTGGTTTTATACACATTGCCCTTCTCAATATCAAAATTTAAACACTATGAGTCTGGCTGCTAGGGTGGACAAGAAGCTCATTTTGTCCTTCCAACTATCAGTGATCCTCTTGCTGTTTAAAGAGGTCCCAGTTTGCTGCAAGACAAGCTCCTGAGGCATCACCGTTGTATTTTGGAAAAGCCACACTCATCTTCCCCACGTGGACAAAGGAACCTTCCAACCATGTAGAGTTTCCCCTGTGTTGTTTCCTGGAGAGATCATTTCTGTCCCAATCATCTGCAAAGCACATCGAAATCCACAGCAGGAAGCCACTTCTGATGAGAAAAGTAGTGTTAAACTCTCAAATTCTTCTTTCTGAAGGTTTGTTTCCTGGACAATTTTGAATTTTTATTCCTCCATGTGATGGACAGTGCTGCCAGAGACAACAACCTGGCATGATGAGATAGGGTTTGCCTCTTGAAGGTGCAGGTGCATTCTCTAGCATCTCAGTACCTTTGGGACGTTAGTCCTTGGGGGCCCTGAGGAACTGGTTTAGGATAACCTTAAATTAGTCTTAAGAACAATTGGAAGTAGAAGCATAAAAATGCGATGTAATAAGGGGTATAGTAGAAGTGCATAGCACATGGATTAAGTTTAAATTGGGAAAAAAAGTCCCGGTTCCACAGAAAAGCATGACTATGCCTTGGCCATCTTCATCTGCCCTGACAAATGTTATCTGGCTATAAGGACATGTCCATTGGGAAATGGGCACTCTCAGGCAGAACTGTAAAAAAGATTCCCAGTCAGCTTCATGGAGAACAGAACATCACATGCCTTTGGGTTACTCTGAAAATGGATAACATGAGGTATTTGTGGTTCATTTCTGAGGGCTAAGATTGTGCTTGGGGCTTAACCATGGTACGATGGAAGTGGACATGTTTTAAATGATCAAATCCTCTATGCCAAATGCAAATAAATAATGCTTTCAAGTTAAAATAACAGAGAACATCTTGAAACTTATATGTATAGAAATAAACCCTGTAGCTAATAGTAAATGAGTATTTATAATTGCCTGTTGGGATGGCTGACATCAGATGGTAGTACTAGTAACATGAGAATGGTAACTGACAGGTTGGGAAAAACACATGGCAGGAGATGGGAATAATGATTTGTAGGCAAAATTTGGAAGCCGGGGGAAGGGAAAGAACAGCCAAGAATGTGCTTTACTTTTTAAGAAAGTGACATTCCTACCACCAAAACAAAAACCTGAGAAAGAAAGCACATTCCAAAATGATATCATCGCATTCCTTCTATATGGACAAACACACGGCACCGTAGCTGCTGTTTCCTGCATTTGTGATTTCCCTCAAAGGGTATTGCAGCAAGAGATGTTTTCAAAGAGGAAGAGAAATTCAGCTTCAATGTCATTAGGAGCCTCTTGGCAGAGCCAGACCTTCTCTCTAAGGCCAAGACTAGCTTAAATAACAAGGTCTGGGTTGGAAAATACACCAGCTTGTAAATTTATGATGTAGGTAGAAAGTAGGTTTTTGTCTCTTCAATGATACTTTACGGAGAATATCCATATGTTCTGGGAACCAACTCTGATTTATGTTGGATGGTTTAGGCTGAGTAATAGACCCAAAAGTCTTGTACACAAGATTTTTATTTGTATTGTACTGAAACAGAGTCTGCAGAATGTCTTGGTTTCCAGGTTGGTAAGTGACCTGCGAGGCTTAAGAGGATTTATGTTAAGGTGACTCACTGAGCATAGCAAACCACTGCAGTACCTGACCAGGGATGTGGTGAGTCTCCATCATCAGGAGACTGGAGCAAGCTGTAGTTTCTAAACCTTTACCAACCACAAACTGAGACCACAGGGCTGTGCAGGAGCTTCTGCATTAATTTCTCTGCCCTGGGTTGTGCGAAAGGTCAGACTGTCAGATCACGAGATCATGACAGCCTCTCTGACCTTAAAATGTGTATCATTACAAATCCATGAAATGCAATCATTGTCCAGATTTATTCTTCTGCTGCTAGAGAAGGCATTCAAGCCTGGGGAGCTGTTCCCTTGTACAGCCATGAATCAACGTGGGGCTTTGCCTGTGCTGTAGCATTTAACATTTAACACATGGAAGAAGGGAAGAGGGAGGGATTCAGGTTCACATGGAAGTTTCTTACAGGCCAGCAATCGTATCTTACAACAGCAACACAAGGGAAGCCTCACTGGGACTGCAAGGCAGGTGACTTGCTGTTTTTCTGCTCTCTGCTGAATTCTGCTCTGGTATAACTTGATGGTTTTCCACAAAGTCACCTCTGCTGTGATGAAGGCAGAAAAAATTCAGACCTAATGAATTTAGAGAAGAAAAGCCTGAGATTACTATGGTTTTTTTTGAGTACAGACTGCAAAGTCATGTATCTATGCATGTTACTCACAGAGTCTTTTATGCTGAATTCTGTATTACGAATAGCCCAGAGTGTTATTCAGAAACCTTGAATTTTATCATCAGCTAAGTGATGAACCCCTGGAAGATTTCCTGAATTATTTCCCATATTCCTACCTTCTATCATTAGCATCCTAAAATCAGCATTTAGGCACTGCAACTAACCCCTTGTTTCATTTCTGGCAACCTAATTCTTTCCTTTCTATTTCTGTTACCCTTGCCACACCACATCTTTCTCACTGATTTCAAACGCAAGTCTGGAGGGGCAGGGTCTGCCTGTGGAAGTATGAAGAGGTTTTGTTCTCAGTCAGGGTTGCAGTGCAAACAATAATAAGCAGTAATATTTATTTTTAAAAGGAGAGACATTTGCCCAATCCTTGACTCAGGCCAATAGTCCAATCCTTATACCAAAGAGGTCCGTTTTGCACAAGTGATGCCAAATCGTGACATCTTCACTCACACCACATTCATTGTAAAATCTCACTTTGTTTCAGGACAACTTTTTGAGTGAGGAACCAGCTACCACAGCAGAAACCTGGCGGTCCAGCAGAGAGAATTGCCATAGCAAAACTGTGTCCCTCATAGCCTTTTCCAAACCATTCCCCTGCTGACTGCAATTTTACTCCAAATCCTATTCTGCTTATATATAGCGTGTGGTCCTCCTCCATCCAGCTGCCCCCAGACTGGCAGCTGTTCCTTCTGTCCTTGAAGCACTGAGGGAAATGTGTGACTGGCTTGTAACTCTTCCTCTCCTCAAAGCAAATGACAGGGTTATATGGTAATCGCATGTTTCCTTTCTTGTCCTTTTGTCTGAAGAAACAGGACTTGCACCTGATTGAGTCTGCAAAGGCATTCAATTAAACAAAGACATTTTATTTTAGCAACTGTTTAATGAAGAGGAAACCAATAGACAATCTTCTCTTCCTGCGGGCAAAGAAAGCATTGACAAATGCTATATTTAGTTGTGAACTATGCAACCTGCAAAAGGATTGCATCCAACTTACCAGGAAATTAATCCCCCTTCATTTCTAACAACATGAACTTCAGGGAATGTGAGCAGCTCACACTGCACTGGAAACCTGTGTTCCTAAAAGCATTTGTATTAAAAAAAAAACCACCTGGTGAAAAAAAGGGCATTTTTAGGCAAGCAAGTCTTCTACCTAGGTCATAATTTGGCATACACCTACTGAGATAAGGAAGGCAATGAAGCTTTTTGCTCTTGTTCCTCTCAGTGCTGAGGGTCAGTGATGGCTGAGCTGGACTGGATGTGGGACAGAGCACGAAGACTGGCATGTACAATGGAGGTCCGTTGGACTAAGCATTGACCTCAGTTATGCCAGACAGCCCTCCTGAGCTGCAGGATTTTAGTGTATTTATCACTGACGGTGACTCTTAAGACACTTGAGAAGACAACTGGTTCCTCACATCCCAAAACAAGTTTCCAAGGCTGAGAAGTATAGCTGTAAACTGAGCTAATTAAAGGTAATTTCTTGTATGTGACAGGAAAAAGCTGATAACATCAAACTGTATTGCAGAGAGATGGGAGAATTTCCCTGAGCTACGTGCATTGCTACTGATAAAGCAGAGCTTGCCAGATGGAGGAAGATGGAACTGATTTCCAATTTAGCCTTCTATAAATGTTTTATGGTATTAAATTTAGCAGAGTAGTTCACTTTTCTGTGATCTTTCTGGACTCCTATTTCCTTTCTGTGGATTGCTAAAAGGAATTCTATAAAAAATATCTGCATATGCACATATCAGAAGTCTCCTGTCCAAAAGAAGATGAGAGCCCCAGTACAAATTCCACAGCAACTGCCCTTCCTACCAAACAAGGCTCAACATCCTCACTCTGTCAAAACTTCCTCTGAACACTGTGGCTTAGATCCAGGTCTGGCTGGGTCTGGCTTTTCAGGTACAGACAAGTGAGAGAGCAAAGGACACAAGTTGTTCTTCCTCTCTTAAGCTGGCTGAGCAATTAGGCTCTTGGCAGAGAGAGGACGAGGGATGCAGTGTGAGTCCTTTCCTCCCTGCTCTGCGTGGGCTTGAGCTACAGGATGTAAGATTTTATCCAGTTTGTTCTTATGGCATATGGGGGATGCTCTGGCATCAGGCCATCAAGGCATATTGATGGCATCCCAGGACAGCTCTTTAGAGAAATGCAGGGAAGTAAAATACGTATGCACCTGCCTTGGGCACTTGGGACCATCTGAGAGATGGATGCTGATTCATTTGACCCCAAAAAGGTACAGAGAGTGCACAGCATGAATTGCCTTCTGCCTCTCTTTTCATTGGTTATAGTTTAAAATACATCACATAGAGAGTTGGCTTGGACTCAGCAACCTGAGATTTAGGCAGATAAATTTGGGCAAAAAGCATTCAGCTCAAAGGACCGAGATGGGAACAGATGATTCCTCTTGGGGCACGCTTCATCCTATGCCTGATACAGTGCCAGTCTCTCAGATCTAATCCCTGGGAGCATCCCCATCGCTTTCATACTGCCAGCCACTGTATAGGCTGAGGGGCCTTTGGGTGAAGAGTTAGTACATGCTTACAGGTTAATTGGGGTGTTGGTTATACTGACACAAATCTAGAGCAGCTCTTCCAGAGCCAACAACAGTTGCCCTCTCTCTGTGCTTCTGACACTCAGAAACCAGTGAATGAAACACTGTGAGTTTGGGAACTTCAACTAGCTGTTCCAAAAATGATGAAATCCTATGAGGCAGTGTGTCAGCTGAATGCAAGCAGAAGGAAACCCAGGATGTAAGTATGATTCTGTAAAGAATCAGTAAGGAAAACAGACTGGGGAGGGAATTTTGCCCAGCAGGGTCTCCCTGGCAGGAAGGGAATTTATTTATTTGGAGAAACACGACTTCATTGTGTTGATTGTAGCACTTTTTCTTATCTTGTGCTGTTGCACAAAGAGAAAAGAGGCGTCTGCGAGAGGGCCGAATATGCCGGTGCTAATTTAGGTGTGACTGGGCGTAAAAACACAATCATTTTAGAGCTGGGGTAAAGTACTGCCGACGATTTAGCGCTGCATATCTCAGGGTCTCAGTCTGCTTGGAGCGGCTTCCTGCCACTGTCCGCCATTATGTATCAGCAGGAAATTACACTTTTATGAGTGATTTACCTTTAAACAAACACTACTACACAAACAATATGGTATTGAATTTGGTGGTTTGCCTTTTAAGTATTACAGTGAAAGATTTTAACAGCTGTCTAAGCTGATAACTACTACCTAGGATAAGAATATTGTTGACTGAGTTATTAGTCAATTGTTTAACTAAATCTAGCTGCATCTCTCTCTTTTAACTGTGTGACATTTACAGTTTCTTTAAACAATATAGTTCCTTGAAACACGCATGTAACTGGTTCCTTGGGTGGGAACTTTATGGGTAAATAATTGTTTTGGAGATCAGATCACACTTTTAATCTAAATTTTTTATTGTTGTTTTTATTTATTTATTTTTCTTAGCCAGTTCATGGAGAGAACAGTCTCCTAAAGGTGAATTTCCGTGTGGGTTTCTAAGTTCAGCAGATGAGCCGCAACCACCACTTGTGGCTAAAGATGACTAAACTGCACAGCTGGACAAATTTTGGCAGAGAAGGGTTGAGACAAGGCAATACATCCACTGCACATCTACTGCTGTGACTTTTGTGAGAAGATTTATCCTAAGATGGGAGTTCATTTTGCGGAGGAGGAGACTCTCAAGTCATTGCAAGATAGGAACACAGCATGTGTGGAGGAGGTTGACCTTGCAAAATTCTGATTCTGTTTTTGAACAATTAGGACTGACTTCAAGCCCATTTGAGACTTCCAGACTTCAAGGCTCCAGAGATTGGATTTGATCCAAGGCCCAGTTAAGTCACCTGGAGATTTTCCATTGACTTCACTATGCTTTGGACCAGGCAATTTGAAAGGCTATTCCCATGAACTCAAATGCCTAATGTCAAACATGGCTTTACACAATTGAAAATCACCTGCTTTGTATGTTTTCAAAGGCAACTCCACCACTCAGCAGTAACAATATAGAATTGGGTTGAAAGGGTGAAAATAGATGTGGAGTGACTCTTCAAAAAGCCCCTGGCAATGCTCCAATGCTGCAGCACTGACAATGAGAATTTTTAAAGCAGACTTTTTAATGATCATTCCTGAATTTGATATAAAGGGAAAAAAAACATATCAATATTGCAGAACTAGAGTGCTCTTCATGTTTTATATATTTAAACATTGCTCACTGCATTGTGAGAAGAGAAATATCTTAATGCTTCAAGGCATTCCATTTGTTGAATTGGTCCTACTGCCATTTTAAAGCCAATTTATTGATATCAGCTCTGGTGATACTCTGGAATTGATCTATACCAACAGCTCATCTTCATCAAATCATACCTGGAGTGCTTTGCCCATTGCATGAAAATTCAGTGCTATGCCTCAGACACCGGCCGTTCTCTACAGCTTTGTGTCTGGCAATGGTCTAGTTCCAAAGAGTCAAAATCGTCTGTGATTTCATGTACAATCTACGAATAAACACAATCACTTTTGTCCCACCATTGTTTTTTTTTTGAAAGCATAGTTCTCCTTTGCCTATAGGTGCTCTTTATAACAGGACCTCTGACTTTTTAGGTCAAGCCAATATCACTGTCTTTACATTTTTTCTTACAAAGAAGGTCAGTTTAGAAAATCCTTTGATATTTGTGCACAAAATATGTGGGTCCTGAAGTGAGTGCCCAAAAGCATAGAGCGGTAGGCCCTTCTTTTTCATATTATGTGGATGAAAAGGAAGAAAAGAAAGCTTACAGAGGCTTTATATAGCCTTATAAGCCTCATGATCTACTTCTATTGCTTATTTCCTGCCCACATCTAAGTTTTCAAAGGCTCCTTTCTTTGTTGGAGGGCTAATTATTTTGGATAGTAGGCCAAAGCATAGATGCATATTGGATTAACAATGCCCATTAACTCTCCCTCAGCAGGTGGAAGATACGATTCTGATCTCCTTGATGCTGGTGTAAAGGAAGAGTCACATCATGGAACCAAATGATACGCTACGGTGCAAAGGAGGATGAGATCAAAAGAGAGCTTTATTCCTCCTATGAGCAGCTCCCTGATGATATAGCCATCCTTGAACGAATCGTAGAGATTTACAGTTGACTTTTCAGCTCCTTATATATTTTAGGGCACAGGAGCTATTGGTCACAGATAAAATAAATGCTCTCTTTTCAAGCTGGTTCCCATTGTTGTTGTTTTTTGTTTTGAGTCCATACCAAAGTGGGAAGAACTGCAGGTGATGATGAGTTTGAGGTGCTTGAATGCACAAAAATGGCAGAACAGTCTTGCGTACAAATAAAATGGGGCACCTCTCTGTAAAACAAGTTGTCAGAAACACTACCTCTTAATGTGGAACAATAAAATAATCTTTTCAAACAGTTTAATGGGCAGGATGAATGAAAGAATCTGTGTATGCTTCACAAATGGCCTGATTACTGCCAGCTCACATGCTTGCTCTGCAGTTGTAGTACATCAGAATTTGAAGTAGGATGTTGTTAGCAACTCTTTGCGTGGGGTGGAATTTGAATCAAAAGCTATAAATGACCTGTGACAGCAAAAATGAAAGTGCAATTGCTTTCTCACATGACCTGTTTCTTTTAGTGTCATTAAACTTAATCAATGATTAACCTTTAGTTTAACAGTGCTTGTCATTTTGTAGCAAATCAAGTAGAAAAAATGTTGTCTACCTGAATAATTCCCTAGAAAATGTCTCTGAGGTACATTAATAGTTTGAAAGGTGAGAAGCTGGCCTAAATTTGTCTAAGCAAAAACCATTTGAAGTGCAAAATCACTGAGTGCAATTGAGGGAATAAGAAACATTTGACTGTCTGACTGCTACAAATCCTGTATGCAGACTCAGATTTTAGGAAGATCTGGTGTCTCCTTGCATGAACAGGACAGTGTTCAGCTCACTAATAATACATGAGAAGTAATAATGAATGATTTCACAGGGCCTTCATCTCATTTAGGTTGTTTTTCCATAACAGCTTTATGTAGTAAATATATACAAACAGTGTGTCCTAATCCAAGATTGTCTGGATATGGTTGTGTTTTTTGATCTTCACTGAGATCAAATGAGTTAAGTTTCTTTACACTGAATTAAGTTCTAGCTGGAATGAATTTCCTTTTGGCAACCAATTAGGATGTTTAAAGAATTTACTTTCATTTCATGATCTCAAAAGTATTTGTGGACAGTTCACATGGACTATGTATTACTGTGCCTAACTGTTATCAGCCTTTATAATTATCTCATTTGCATATGCTAACAAGGTACATTATAGGTACAGTGTTTTCACATGCCTTTTATCCAATTAGCTCATTGTACCCACCAGTCTTGTGTTCTTCCCCTCTGTCACCAAATTAATCAGAGTTGTGAATTGAAAGTGATTTCATTCGTATGGTGTGTCTGTGCAGACAGACTTCACTCAGAAGAAATGTGGCTTCTGCTCTTTGCAATCTTTATTTACTCATTAAACATACAGGGAGGGTCTGTAGGGCTTCCAGAAAAACTGGGGAGTTTAATGCTAACGTAATTCAGAATTTCACAAAAATTTGTGTGCTAAGAAAATAAAATTCCCAGAATGACTTCTTGTCTTCATCAACCACCTTTCATCTGAGGGTGTATGGGATGATTAACCTTTGTTTCCTTTCATTCATTTTCTTTTCAAAAGGATCTCTTTCCGCTTTTTTGCTACATCCAACTGGTCCAATGCACTTTGGTTTGTGTTATTATTTAGGTGATACAGCCATCCTCGTGTGTCTTCATGCACAAAATCATACCCAGCTGCATTTATTTTAAAAGAAGATGATTTACATGTCAATTTGCACCAAGAGGATAAGAATTTTAAGAAGTAAATTTTCTTCCTAAAATATTGGTACAAAATATGTAAGCTCATGCACGAGAGTCATGGTGACATCATTTTCCTGTTAGTATTTTTGCAACGTGCTGACCAAGCTACTTACCTCCTAGACTTGTTCACAGCGGTATGCCGTACCAGCACGCCTCAGAACTTGCACTTCCATGTTTTCATGTGTACCTGCTCTAGACCAGCTAGATTTCCTTCCAGACTTCTCAACTTTCATTTCAACTACTACTTACCGGCATCAATCAAGAGTACTTTCATCATGGTCAGTAGAGTCAGAACGGTGGCAGGAAATTATAAAGGAGAACAAGGCTAGGCTTATTATCCCCAGTGCTTTTTGGTATCTTCCCTGTTTTAAATCAGGAATACTCCCAAGGAAAAACACACTGTCAATTTTCTTTGCAAAGGAAAGGTGCACAGAGGGGTTCTCAGAAGTGGCTGCTCTTGTCAGTGTATTCAGATGATCTAAACCATCAAGTAGGGGACATGTTGAATAAAAGTCCTATATTTTGAAAGACTAGTATGGAGATATTTTAGGAACATCTCATGTTTTATTGTTAGGCAGTAAAAACTCACTAACCTCATTAACTCAGTGGTAGCATAATTAGTCAATGGAAAAATGAAAAGGAGAAAAAAAATGGGACAACAAGACAATAGTATGCAGACAAGAGGAAAATGCATTAAAGAAGAGTGGAGAATATGGTTTTCAGTTGCTCTGTTTTCTCCTTTTTCCTTCTTTCTCTCTCGTCCGTGTCACTCCAAGGAAAGCAGCTGGCATCTGTAGCCTGTTGTGCAGATGGGTTGAGAGGAGCACATATTCCACTCCGTGTCTGGCATGCCTCAAAAGTGGCTGGGGACTGATTGAGTATTTGCCAGCAGCTAATGATTAGGGAGATTGG
The DNA here is from genome assembly GCA_009806455.1 of Tetrax tetrax. Lineage (NCBI taxonomy): Eukaryota > Metazoa > Chordata > Aves > Otidiformes > Otididae > Tetrax > Tetrax tetrax. Next base: position 661,403 of record WHYT01017583.1, read on the forward strand.
CTGTAACCATGGATGTCTGGCAGCACACGGGGTCAAAGAGACCAAGAGTACGAGGAAACATCAGGTTAATACCTCTCAAAGTGCTGACCACATACCCTGCCACTTGGTAGACAGAGCCTGCTAGGTGAGCCGGTTCCTTATGGGGATTTGTCAGTTTTATAGGATTCCTAAGTTCCCATTTTTATTCCTGTTTTTTTCCCATTATGTATGTACACTGTATGTACACCTTATGAGAAGTGACACTTGGCTTGAACACCTTGCAGTTTAAATAGGCAGGAGCAGCAAAAGATAGAATCATGGAATCATGGAATCATTTCGGTTGGAAGGGACCTTTAAAGGCCATCTGGTCCAACCCCCCTGCAAGGAGCAGGGACATCTTCCACCAGATCCATCCAACCTGGCCTTGAATGTTTCCAGGGATGGGGCATCTACCACCTCTATGGGCAACCTGTTCCTGTTTTTCTCCACCCTCAGTGTAATTTTTTTTTTCCTCTTGACCAGTCTGAATCTTCTTCCTTCTATTTTGAAATAGAAGGAACTGAAAGATGAAAAAATAATATTGTTTGATGACACATGAGAGTTGTGACAGTGGGGAGAATGAAATCCTGTTATTTCAAGTCTTTGTTGAAGGTCTTAGATCAAAATAATCCTTTGCATATATGTGAAAGTTATACATCTCACTCTAAGCCACTGGACTCTTTCCTCCAGTAAAGCAGGGCACTACTCACCTTGGGCCTAGCTCAGATGGAAACTTTACTGGGATTTTGTGCCTCTCCCCACAGTTTCCACTATAACATCCCTGTCATCATCACTTTGCAACACAGCTCTCCGGTGCTGAGAACTCCAGCATCACATCAGATCTCTACATTTCTCATCACAAAATTAGGAGCCTTCTTGAAGCTACATTGAGGAGTTAAACCCAACTTCACACCTCTTCTGCACTGACACTGCTCCCAGATGATTCAGGAACTGAAGGAGGGTTTTGAACACCAGTGACTAAAGCAGCACAGGCAGGTGGGTGTCCATGTTCTTCATACAGGACTAAAGTGCCCAGATGGTGAAGACTAGCCCTCTGGCTCTATCCTGGGCAAAGACAAGGAGACCGCTGTGGCAGCACGCCATCCTGAGCAAGATCCAGGACCAACCCCTTGCACCACAGTGCAGATGTGGACAGAAGTAAATTGGGTGTCGGTGGATGGAAAAGGTCAGGATTTCTGGTTAATTTGTCTGCCTTTCTCAGCAGTGGGACCAACTATGTGCATTAGGCTTGGTGTCTCAATCTTTGGTCAGTTTTTATACATTATTTGTCATAAATCAGTATTCTGCAATATCAAGGATATTGCAATTATATATATATATATAATTATATATATATATTATGTATAATTATATATATCCTTGATATTGCAAACCTCCCAGCTGCTACTGGCAGCAGCAGAGATGGGTTTCAGTGCCTGGTGATTTCATCAGGTGCGATGGCTACCACCAGCCTGAGCCCTAGCCTAGAGGCCTAGGAGAACCAGTATCTTCACCAGGCAAAGCTTCCCACGGACCAAGCTTGAGTTAGTGTATGAGAAAAGAAAAGGAAATTAAAAGCTGGCATAGCCTCAACTTGAAAAAACTGATACTCAGGCAGTGGTCCCAGGGAAAATATCCTAATTTGGGTGAGTGGGAGGAATCACTGGGGAGTGTGTGGTGAGAGTAGGTGATGGAGGAGTGGGGGCGAGGTGATGGAGGACAGGTGATGGAGTGGTGGGGGCTCCATGCCCAGTCCTGCCTGGCCCGTGGATGTCGGATGTGGCCTGTGGGTCTTGGCGTTCTGGAAGAGCAAGTCTGGCTGATCTGGGCAGTAACACAGAGGGAAGAGGTGCAAGGGATGTGCTTCAGACTTGCTTTCTCCCTCGCAGAAATAAACTGTTCAACCCTGTGCATTCCAGCCCCCCGGGGGGACATGCCACCCAGTTCGAGGATAGGCGTGTTAATAAACCAACAATATCTGCATCTGCATCTAGATCTAATCTACGACTGCAAGTGAGATTCACTGTTTCCTACCCCCAGCATCATCTTGACGGTAGTTTTTGAGCTTGGTTCTCCGCCTGCAGTTTGCACATCCCATACAGTGGAGTTCACTCAGGGCCTGTTCCTCCTTCACCGCTGCTGTTGACTGGCACTGGGGAAGTTCAGGTGATCTCCAGCCCTTCAGGGAGGTGATGTCTCTCCTGATTTCACTGGTTAATTTAGCCAAGGTGATTCTGGCTTGCTGGATAGACAAGCCCTTGCTGGATTTTCTCAGCTAAGCTGCAGTCCTTAGCTGCTTCAATGAAAACTGTCCACCAGCCATTAATTTGTCACCAATGTTTCCTCCTGAGGTTGCTGTCAGGTTCATCACGGTCTCGCAGTCTGATCACTATGGAGTCCTCCAGAGAGACCTTGATGGCACGCAGGGCCAAGCCAAGTCTCTGCTTCCCCAAGATGCCTTCCTGCCACCTCTCTTCCTCTGTTTGGCCTGAGCTCCAGCTTCACACAACAGTGTTTAGTACCTTCAGATTCATTATTTAGCTACGTTTTGGCCAAAACACTCTAAATATTAATGCAAACACGGCCTGTCTCTTTTAACTGTTTCCCTCTGCTTGCTGATAGAAACAAGAGGAGAGCTCTTCCCTGGGGAAAGTCTGCCCATCTGGAGCATTCAAGCTTTTAGAGGCTGCTTTTCATCCTCTTCCCTGGCACTTGCTTCTTGCAGGGCTGGGCTGCATGTTCACAGGTATGTGACATTACTGATAATACCGCAACAAGCTGGCATTCATCAAGCGTCTTAGATGAAGGCTGCCTTTAAAAAAGGCAGGTAGGGGCTTGTGCCATGGGAAAAATGACCAGGTTTTCTAATCACTCATATGGAGCTATGTGGACACATGGCTACCTTTCATCACTTATGCTGATGCCAAAAAAGGGATTATAAAGCCAACATGCCTGTTGAAATGTCTGTGTGTACAAAGCTGTCATGGACTTGTTTTGGGTTAAAATAACATGTGTACTCCATTTCTTTGTTTTTAATTTTCCCCCTCTTTTTTTTTCTTTAACTGTCCTGATTTTCTTGTGAGATTGTGAATAAAGAAGACACAACTCATCCACAAAAAAATATAACTAATATTGCCACTATCCAACACTGCTTCTTGAAAGCCATGCATAACCCAAAACTTACTGTAATGGTAGAAGCAAATGCAAATATGTAGGTCATTATTCCTATAAGAACTAAACACTTCAGGAAATACAAACACAAGTACAGCCTCCGTATCACCACTATCTGTACCACAAACATAAAAACAGAAGAGTAGCCATACCAGGTCACGCCAAGGTCCATCTACCCTGGCATCCCATCTTGGGCTGTAATCATAAGCAGGTGCCTTGGGAAGAGTAAGGAAAGGGCAAAACTGCAAGATACATTCTCCTGATACTCTTCCAGCATCCAGCTATTCTCAGGTCAGGGACTCCCTGAGCTAGGTGTGGTTTCTGTATGTTTAGTAACCTCAGTGCATTTCTCTGCTGTGAACTTGTCCAGTCACTGCCTGAACCCTTATAAACTTTATCATCCACAAACAATATCCTTTGGCAAACGATTCCATAGATCTACTATCTATTGCACGTAAAGCTACCACGTCTTGTTTGTTTTGAACCCAGATCATGTACAGCAAAAAAACAATGGACAATTAATCCCTATCCACCTTTTCTGTGATTATATTAAGAGGTCATGCAAATTAATACCAATGGCCTTATTCAGATTTGGCTTTACATCATTCATGGAGCAATTGTGACGTATTCCATGCTAGCAAATACTTATCTTCTGCAGAACATGCTTGCAAAAGGCACAAAACCCTTAATAGATAATTTCAAAAAAATGCATTCAAAAGATTTTCTGGCCTGTACAAATAACTCTGACCAGTTAGAACAAGATGTAGCGCTTAGTTTTCCATTGCATGGCACTAATGGAGTTACACTTGGATAAACTGTGTGTAAAGCTCTATGGATTGGAAAGGAAGTAATTTCCAGTAAAATTCTAGGCAAAAAAAAACCCAAAACCAAGTATAGTGCAGCACCGGACAATGTAGTTTTCAAAGGTATGCTTCAAGAGACAGAAAAGAAAGAATATATTAATTTTAGAAATGTCATTGTTCTGGGATGTAACATCAGTCCTTCCAGATTTTCCTCATGGCGAGGAGTGATATGGCTCTGCTTTGCTCCCCAGTGAGTCAGTGGCACACACCACCCCCCAAGAGTTACGCATTTTCATTTATCATTGTGCAGCATTTTGTTCCCATTCTTGTGTGTTTCCCTCTGCTCCTGCCATTTGCGTCATTCCAATGGAGGTGTTTTTAACTGGGATGCTAATAAGCAGCAGCAAAGCAGGGAGGCCTGCAGAGAAGGGAGCCAGCATCTCCTGTGACTCCAAGATCTGCAAATAAATTGCAAGGAGGATGCCAAGCCAGCCGAGCTGGGAGAGTCACTATGGCAAAGGAGGAAAAAGAAAAGGAGAAAAGGAGAGAGCTTGCCACCTTTCCCCGAAGGACTCATGCAAAGTGCTGATAATGTGTGTTTTATTCATTCCTCTCCTTTGTTCTCTAACCATCTCTTGAGAGACATTTCAAAGAAAGGGAGGTGAGGAAGAGACTAAAAGTCTCCTTTTAGACTGAGGAATGCAGGCTCCACCCTTGCTCCCAGCTCCATCCTTTTTGTGCTGCTGCAGCTGGGGAGTCTCCCTTGAGGCTCTAACTTAAACCTGGGGTTGGTCCCAAGCCAAATGGTCCAAGGATCAGGGAAGCCATTTTCTTCCATGAGCTCAGGGACGGTCTTTCATTACAGTGTATGGAGCTGGAGGGAGTCAAATATCCCTCCAAAAAGAAGACAACTCCATTCCTTGTGCCATAGAGGAGTTGTAAAGATGTAGGGGCGATGGGAAACAACCAGATAAATGTGAGCTCCTCGTGCGGTGCTGCTGTGCAGAACGTCCTGAACAGGCACAGGAGGAGCCATGACCTGGATTTATTTCTGTGCGGGGATACCACGGGAATGCTCTGTCCTGTTTTCAAGTCTGCACATCAAAAAAGTTGTTGACAGGTTGGAAAGGCATCAGGGAAAGGTACATGAGCAATCTGAGACCTGGAAAACTTTATGGTAGAAGACTGAGAACTCAGTGGAATTCGTCTGTTTGAAAGAGGCGAAGGGGTGACTTGCTTGTGGTCTACAAGTATGAGCCTGGGGAAAATGCAACAGATGTTTCAAGCAGAAAATAAACCCATAATAAAATCCAGTGGTTGGTTGTTGATGCTAGACACATCCAGAACAGAAGTCAAGTAAAAAAATTGAAGGTAATTAACCACTACTTACTAGAGTAAAGTTGGATTCTCAATTTCTCTTTAATGAAGGGTGGATGACTTCCCGAAATCTCCTCTGCAACATCTGAAGATGGAGAAGAGTTCATGGGAAATTATTTTATATCAGGGTTATACAGCAGTAGTTATGATCATCATGAAACCTCCCATGACAAAACTGAATGTCCAGCAGAGCTGATCTTCCATGCCAATTCCCTTTAGTCCTTACTCTGACAGCCCTTGTGTGACACCGGGTGCACTGGGAAATCCATACAGTCCATATTCACATTGTGTTTATATTCCCAGAGATGAATGAGAGAAATTTTTTACACTGAGGGTAGTGGAACATGAGAACAGGTTGCCCAGAGAGGTGGTGGATGCCCCATCCCTGGAAACATTCAAGGCCAGGTTGGACGGGGCTCTGAGCAACCTGATCTGGTTGGAGATGTCCCTGCTCCTTGCAGTGGGGGTTGGACTAGATGACCTTTTTGGGTGTCTTCCAACCCAAACCATTCTATGATTCCATGAAATGTTTCCATGCAGAGTAATCAGAATTCAGTCTCACTGAGATTAGAGCCTTCAACATCAGGGTCTCAGAAACTTAAATAAAGAACAATAATAAGAAAATAGTCCCCCCCCCTTTTTTTTTTTTTCCACAATAGGTCTATCTGCTACAAATTATATTAACATATATTGCTATTTTGCGGAATTGTTATATTGCTTTTGGTTATAGTAGGTACTCTTGCCTAAAACTGGTGCAATCTAGGAGAGCTGAGCCTTGGAAATACGTTATGTCTGGTCACTTGAGCACTGGAGAGAACCACTGTGCTACGTGGAGGCTTTGGCACTGTTTGGATTCAGATCTACATAAGTCTGTATTTTCTTATAAAGATGTAATGTGTGTGAATTCACATGCATGTGTCTGAGAAGGAAGGAAGTAACTCACTTTGTGTATTTGACTTAAAATTGTTTCTAGGTGAAGGTTGGCTCATCCGTTCTGCAGTGACCTCTGCTGGCAAGGGCAGGACCTGTACTCTTCCCTCAACACCACTATGTTAAGGGCATCTACGAGCATATTTTATTAGCACCTTTGTCTGAACCTATCACATTACACTCGGTGTCATTAGTGCAGGGCAACACGGGTTACGGAGCTGTCATACAAATGCAAAAAAATGCCATGGGGTGTATGAAGGTGGGAGTTAAACAAAGATAGTCAAATCTGATTAATAGCAATGATAAGGGAGTGTCAACATACACCAGTCTCGATGATTAAAAAAGAAGGTAGCTGGAAATTAGCAATTGTTACAGGTAGCTTAAGGATATTGTTATTTTTTTCACCTTTTGAAATATCCCTACAGGCATATGTCTGCCAATGGAATCATTGAGATATTTCTCCAGTGCGTAAGGAATTGCTGTCATGCAGCAACTCATAAAAGCTGCCCCTTGCTCTTCTGGAAGGATCTATGCTTTTCATGGCAAAGAGCCTCCGTTGCTATAAATCAGATGATTAGTGCAATTTACTTCATCACTTGCTTACTCCGGCAGCAAATCTGGCTCCAAATCTTTACATTGCAGTTGTCCAAGAGCACCTACCAGCACGAGGTTAGTTTTTGGCCCTTAGACAAATCCTCAGTGCTTGCTGTTGCAACTTGCCTTCTTATATCTGATTCGGGTTTTTTTATAACTTGTTTTTCTTTCTGTGACCACCGTTTGTCTGTCTTTTCAGAAATGCTTTGTTTGCAGCCCTACCTGTAATCAATAAAGCCGTATTTCCATGCAGAATGCAGCGAGGAGCGGTGTTTCTAGATGCTGTCCTCAACAGGAATGCAGGTGGGAACGTTAAAGACTTGGCTGCCTCCCCTCCTGACCGTCACTGTCTAAATATGCACGGCTAGTTCTAACTGCGAACGGGAACTTGGAGCCAGAGCGCAAACAGAGCAAGGAGGGCAAAATTAGCTTACAAATTAACAAGCAATGTGTAACCTGAGTTTTGGCTAGGTGTTGGTGCTCTCTGAGAGCAGCCAGGGCCTGGTGTCTGTGGAAGAAGATAATAACAGGGCGGCAGATTGTGGTATTTCTCCAGACTGTTCTGCTAGCCACCAGTGACTCATCTGACCCAGGTGTGGCAACTGGAAATGTATGAGAGGTTGAAGAAAAATTACCCATTTTACGACACTTAGATCTATACTGCAAGTGATGGACCTCAGCGTTGGGAGACATCCTGTTCTAGAAGCAGGAGGCTACAAGACCCCTTCTTCAGAGGGCTTCCCCTCCCTGGGCCAATGTTTCCCCATCTCTTGGGGTTTGCAGCAGCAAATGGAGGTGGGATGCATTCCCTCCCCTGCAGTGAATGAGGGTCATGTGTAATTGTGTTCCTGCAAACTGTGCAGGGCCAGGTACTGGAAGGCAACATAAAAGAAGAGGGAGGCCATATGACTCCACTGGGCTTTGCCAGGGCAGTCAAAAGCACCAGGAGACAGCAAGATTCACATGTGTTGGAGGTCTTCCCATGGTAAAGCCCTTCAGGAAAACTCAGTTTTGCCCCTCCATGGCAGAACTGCCCACCACCTCCAAACCACTCCATGGGAACTGCCAGGAAGAAGCATGAGCACCACAATTGCCCCACATGCTCCCCGTTAGACAGTTCCCTGGACATTCTGGTCAGGGTCAAGCCACCATATCCCCTGTACTGGGAACATACCATCAACCCAGCAGCCTTGCTGCCTTCTCCTCCTCCTGGGTGACTCACGGTGTATTATCGGTGTCACTGACAGTCTCGTTAGTTAAAGTGGCTCTCTGGGGGCTCAGAGAAGACTCATAGCTCTTCAGGTCTCTTCCTGTGAACTCCTGGGACTTGAGGAACTTACCCTGTTGCAGCCAAGGTGCAGGAGAATCTCATAAATCTTCTCCAGCCCTATTGTATGTTGTTTAGTGCTTATTATCATGTTCGACATCTCTGGTTATAGTAATCACTTTAAAAAATGTATTTCTGTGATGTCAGTAATTAATCAAATGCTTTGTTTCATTAGCCATAATAATATCTTTGGTTTCATGTTCTTAGGTGTTCCTCTTTATAAACCTCTCTCATGATGAGTGTCTCTTCCTTAGCACTCAGTCACTGCAGATGCTTTAACATTGCTGATAAGGTGTTTAATGGAAAGACTGATTTTTTTTTTTCTCATATCAGACTGGGATCTAAAAGGATTGGGATCAGCATTAGGTCTGCTTTGCAGCTGCAAATATTGGCTCTGCTCTTTGAGCCCCGTAGCTCCTGACAGACTGCGGAGAGCTGTTCGCCTGCGCTCAGTCTCCACACCCTCTGCAGCTCCCATCTCAATCCCTGCCCCTGTCCCGCACCTCCTGTGAGATCCCTTCTTGCTTTAATAGGAACAGGATCAGTCCCTAGGGGTAAGGAAAACTCCTGTAAAGGAAAAAGTAATGAGTGAGCAGACAGGGTGGATTTTGGTAAAAGTGGAAGAAAAAAAAAAAGGATGTCCAAACCCAACACTGTGGCTGTATTAATCAGAGAGTAACAAAGGTGAAGATACATCTGCAATCCTTGTCATTAACTGTTTCCCCCACTGAAAGCTGGTGTGTTGGGACTTCATCTATCTCAGCAATGTTCACTGAAGCAAAGTACACCAGGCTGAGTGGCAAAGCCTGGTTATTCAGTGTCTAACTTTGTAATTTGTGCCACTAAGGCTGTTACTGCACACTTCGCAGTCATGCAGTACAATAGGGACTTTCTTTTCTTCTCCTTTTTTTTTTTTTTTCTCCTGGGATAATTATTTTTTTTTATTATTTTTTAAATCAAACAAAAGAAATTAATTCTGGCATACTTCTGAGAGTAAAATAATTGTATACAGTCATTGGCAAACAATCTCTGCCCAAACACGCATGCAGAAAGCAAGTTCTCACAATTATGGTGAATGCAAAATGAAGTCAGATTATAGAGGCCTCCAGCATGATTTCTAGCATGATAATGATGAGAAGAGAAGATTAGGCTTATCACAGACAAAGCTTGTAGTACTGAGATTTTTAGTTAATTCAAAAATAGCCACACTCACTGCTACAATGTGCTTAAACTGCAGATCTGCAGCAAGAGGTACAAATACTGTAGCTTTGCAAAAAGTGAGGCAAAGGAGGGTTTTTCCGCACAATTTTATGCTCCGATACAGCAAAATGCTGAAGTGCAGGTTTAATTTCCAGCACGTGGAGCAGCTCCATGGGCTCTGCTGGGAAGTGCCATGTGCCTAGAGGTGCACAGGTGCTGCTCATTACCTGGGTGCTCAAGTGGTTTGGTTTTTTGGGTTTTTTTTTGGAATGAGGCCTTATCTGAACCTACTGCAGCTCTGTGCATCTGCCATGGGAAGGCCAGGAAGCCTCTGAGAAGAGCCTGGCAGGACCCCGGAGCAACATTCGCCCCCTCTTTCGTTTAGCGAGGAACTGCAGTGCAAAACCTAGAGCTGTTATGCCCTGGTAGAAGGCAAATTTGGCAGAAAGGGTTTAAAATATGGGTGGGGTGGGGTGTGGTGTGTATCCAAAATCCCTTACACATCCATATTCCCACCCTGTGAGGCACAGGTTGGAGATGGGGTCTGTGTCAGAAGAAATAGGTCTGAGTGTGATTTCCTACACACCAATGAAGTCCTGCCAGAGTGATGTTCAGGACATGGTTTAGTGGACATGGTGGTGTTAGGTTGATGGTTGGACTTGATGATCTTGGAGGTCTTTTCCAACCTTAAAGATTCTATGATTCTATGTAGCCAATGCTGATCTGGCCATGGCAGGCCCAGGGTCCATTTTAGCTCTTGTCCCTGTCATCACTTTTCCTTTGCAGCTGCATCAGGACTCTTAAACTCACAGTAGCAAGTTCCTCAGCTCTGGTCATTATGTCCGAAAACTTATGCACCTTCAACTTGATCCCAGTGAGGGTCTCCTCCCACTGGCAGAGTCAATCCTCTCTTTTGGATAACCCGGATAACACACGACAGCGGAGCATGAAGAAATACAGCCTCCAAGCAGCCATCATGTGAATTAGCCCAGCTGGAAAAAAGCCAGGCTGCAGGAACAGCAGTGCTGAGTCAGACTGAGGGGTCACCCAGACCATATCCTGTCTCTGACCAGCCCGTAGCGGATGCTCAGCAAAAGAGCACAAGAGCAGGGCAAGTACAGCGATATTTCCTCCACTTCATCCTTCCAGTTTCTGGCAATCTGGAGTTTAGGGACTTCCTGAGCCAGGGCTGTATCTTCATCTCTGCAGTCTAGGAGCCTTTGATGGACTTTTCTTTCAAGAATTTTCTAATTGCTTTTTGAACCGATTTATACTTTTGGCCTCCACGACATCCTGCGGCACTGGGTGTCACAATGTGGTTATGCGTTGGGTGTGTTTGCTTTAAACCTGACACTTAATCACGCAAAGGCTCAGCAGTCCTTGCACTGAGAGGCACATTTTTATCACATTCTCCAGGCCATTCCTGAAATCTCATACCTCTCTCATCTGCTGTCCCAATGGTCTCTTTTCCAGCTGAACTGTCCCAGCCCCTATGATACTTCTTTATTTTGAAGGCTTTCCGTAGCTTTGATCATCCCTATTGATCTCCTGTGAACCTTTCTGGTCCTACTCTGTTTTTCCTAGGCACAGCAAGCAGCCCTGCCTGCAGTGGTGAAGAGGGCACATGCCATCAACGTACATGGCAACACAGGAATGGGGACAGGCATCTGTTTGGTTTTTTTTTCAGTTTCTTTCCTAATAGTTCCTCATGCTTGATTTTTCTTTCTGAGTGCTGCTGGACTCTGAGTTATGTACTTAGCAGAATCATCCACAGTGATTGCAGGGTGTCTTTCCTGTGTGGTGATAGCTAATGTAATGTCCATTACTGGATAGACATTATGAGAGGGGATTTTTTTTCACTGTAAGCATGAGTTGGCATTTATTATCATGAAACTTTTATTTGCTATTTTATCATTCGCTAATGTGAGATCGCAGTCACTGCTGGAGTGAGATTTTCTGTGACTCTTCACAACCCGCATTAGCTGTTTTACTGTTCACAGTTAACCTTAGCTTTTTGCTAACCTGGGCAAGATCAATACAGGTCTAATCTTAGAGTCCCATCTCCAAGGGTGGTACTGGACACAAGCCATCAAGCTTTGGGTTTTGTGTCTGTATGATGTTCTTCTCTGGACCAAAGATGTGCTGGACATCTCGAAAGGAGAGATGACACCAACAGACTCCCTCATTTCTTGGATTACACATACTGATTCTTGCCTCATCATCCTACAGGGAGTGCAGAGTTGAAATGCCTGATTAGTGAGACGAGTGTAATGCACACACTTGGGGCTATTCCAGGGACTGGAGCTAATCCAGGCTGTGGGGTACAGTGATGGGCCTGGAGCTATGCAGGCTGCAGATTGAATTCCAGGTTGAAATTAAGCTATTGATTTTCTTTATGAAGCTTTAAATATCCCAGGATACTTACGCTTTAAAGGCACACCTCTTCTGATGCTGTTCTGGAACAGTGGCAACAGATGTGCAAGTGTCACCTTGAATCCCACAGGTTACTGGTTGGTTCGATCTCATCCCATAAGCTGGGACCTGCTTTCCCCTCTAGAGTTTGACTCTGCAAACCCTACAGGTGCTGTGGAGGGCCCATTGACCGACTGCTACACTGGGAAGCAGGGACACAGCGAGACTGGGGGTTATTTTTGAGGTTTACATTTGATCGTGATTGGCCATTGCGGGGTGGGAAGGAGAAGTTGGCTTTCCTTGTGACAGATGCTGGGGAGGGAGAGCCAGGATAGGTCGTTTCCAATGGGAGCTCATGGTATGAAATAAATAAGGGGAAAGTGAGAGTGAAAGACACATTGTATAAGATGTACAACTGGCGAGATGCCAGCATAAATATTCATTGAGTATGTTAATTAGCAACTATTGCTGTTACTCATTAACTAATTTATTCAACAAATAGCATTCAGGCCACTCTAGAACACTGCATACTGTTACTGCTAAAAGGGGTATCAGTTTCCCTGGCTGTCACCTGGAGACATTGATACTCCCCCATCTTTGCAAGTACTTTGATATGCAGAGATGAAAACTGCTGCACAGGGCCAATGGAACACAAAGTATTGCTTATAGAGCAACCTTATTCCCAGCAACATGCATAAGAGATTTAATTCATTAGTTCAGCATCAACTGGAGAAAAATGGCAGATTTACGACAAGACCTCTTTTTGGATGATGGCAATAGCTGTGTAGGTTGCAGAAAGTCTGCAAAAGGATGGACAGTCTCATCTGTGAACTGACTTTCTTTAAAAAAGAGAAATCAAAGGTAGACTAAAGTCATCACAGGAGGGTGCCACCAAATCTGATATGAACTGACTGTCAAAACTACAGCTAATAGCAAAGGGTTGCGGAAGAGGTTGACATTACTGAGTGACCGGATGATAAAACAGCAAATGGAGTTCAGTATTGGAAAGTGCAAAGTAATGAACTTCGGAGAAAAACAATCCAAATATTACATATGCAATGAGGACTTCTTATATAGCTATTACCAATCAGGAAAGGGAAACTAGAGCCACTGGGGACAGTCCTATGAAACTATCACACCACCAGTGCTCAGTAGCAATCAAAAAGGGAAATGGGATGTTAGTAATTATTGGAAAAAGAATACAGAAAATAACCAGAAAATATTATTAAGCCACTACTGAAATCCAAGTACATTCAAAGAGTCTGGTTCCCCCATCTCAGAAATGCAGAGCAGAACTAGACTAGATCTGTAAGTGTGATAGGATAGGATATGATAGTTAGGAAGAAATAACGTCTATGCAAAGACTGAACAGGGACACTGGAATCTTCCTTATGGAAAAAAAGCAATGATAAAAGGCAACATCTGAGAAAAATGTTTTAAATCCCAAATGGCCTAGAAAAGGTAAATAAAGACAGCTGTTCATACAATAGAAGAACAGGGAGACATGCAAAGAAGTGATCAAGCAGCAAACTCAAACAAGAAGAAATACTGTTTGATACCACATCTAATGGGTTTGTGGAACTTCTTGCCCAGGGTGTTGTGGAGGCCAAGAATATAACTGGTTTCAGAAAAGGAATAGAAACATTCATGATGAAACATTCCTCTAGAGTCTATTGAATGCAAAGGCTTAGGAGATCATTGATTGCTAAAAGCTGGGAGGAGGCTATCCTCACTGGAGGGTTACTATATTGTGCCCTAGTTTGAACTCTCTCTGCAAACCTGCTGCGGGTCACTCTCAGAGACAGCATCCTGGGGCACCTGGATTCGTGGGTGACCTTGTGTAAGAATTTTTATGTCGATACTTTACAGTGAGGATTGAGATCTATTTGAGGTCCACCTCATCTTCTGTAATTAGCTGTTGGAGAAGAGCTGAAAGATGAAAAATCCTGGTCTATCTATCTACCTACCTACCTACCTAAGTATCCAGATAATGTATGTCATTTAGCAATGGCTTGAGCTTCATAGTGTATCTTACAGACAAACACACCTTGACATGCAATTAAGCCACCAGTGGTGTGCTATTGTATACAGCCGATGTGGATTGCACTGCGGTAGGAACAACTTGCCCAGATGAAGTAGCGGGCTGATCCTTGTGGTCTGCTCCTCAGCACTGCCTCTGTAGGCAGATTACCCAGGCAGCAACGGCTGTGCTAGTAAATTCAGGTATGGCAGCAGTATCGCCAGGTGCTGGGCTGTGACTGCCTGCACTAGTAGATTGTTAGAGCATTCCTGACATGAATTTGGCCTATTTTAACTCTGTTCCTGGGCATAGCACTTAGACCAGTCCAGGGACCATTTCCAGGAAGCGGCTACCATGTGAAGACTTTAAACTGGGCAGTTTTCTAATGCAGACACTGCCTTTTCCATGCCAACTGGCCACAGTGCTCAGGAGCACTGCTGGGCGTGTTTAGTTTACCAATGTATATGTGCTCCAGCTCCTGTGTCTGGATCCAATTACAGGATTAGGTCCATGAGGACAGGGGAGATGAATTTGTGAATCACAGCAGTGCAGGTTTGTTGCCTATGAAGGGCAACGTTTTCACATGACGGTGAAGGAAGAAGGACTACTGGAAGAAAACTCCAAAGATTCCTATCTCAGTTGTAAGAAATGTGTGCATTTTGGAACTACATCACTAACGATTGTAGGATGCTCAGCTGGAAAGTAAAGGAGCTTTAACAGAGGCTCAAGGATTCTGAACCTCAAGGGGGAATGGCCCAGAGGAAAATCCTAACCAAAAAAAAAAAAAAAAGGGAAATAAAGGAGTAAATGAAAACATAGCTGACATTTACCTGAGACAATGACCTCCTAGCAGAGCTTCTTAGAACTGGTGAATTTTAAATAAATTATAAAATGAAGTAGTAATTAACTAAAAAGACTATCCAAGTCCAGCCCCTACAACAAGTTGCGATACGTAGAGAAATATGTATGAAATTCTTTGATGGGGGTTTAAAACATGAGATAAAAGTAGTGTTGAGAAAACAGTATTCTCTCCTCTCTGGTTCATCATCACCAGCAACTCTAAGTCAGTTGTAGTAACTGCCTAGCATTTGGTACTGCTACTTTTTGATACTTGCTGCATTTTATTAAAGCATGAAAAATATCAGTGTCCTGATGTTACTCATACTCAAGCTGACAAAAAGTGCTGCATGAAAGGATAATAGCTGGCTCTCTTCCTGTATTAGCAGGTTGCAATGACATAAACTTAGACTTTCAGAGGAGTGTGGAGCTTTTCTTCCTAATTTATACTCTGCTCTAACTTTGGAGCTCAGTAAATCTTCACTGAGCTTCATGCACAGAGGCATCACTTGTTTTTGATGTGGGGCAATGGGGGCAGTGGGATGGATCTGGCACCCTGGTTTGTGTGGCAAAGGAGGCACTGTGTGTGATGGGGAAGAGCCAGGAGACCTGGCAGGACTCTGTGTAGCACGGGAGCAGGAGTGGAGGGGCAGAAGCTGGGCCAGCAACACTCAGGCTTTGCCCTAAGAGATCCCCTGGGCTCTACTTCAGGAAAGCTTCCCCTTGCTCTCCTATTTTAATTTGCTCACAAACTGTGTTCTCACACCATGCAGGCTCTTTATTATTATTATTATTATTATTATTATTATTATTGGCAGTATTTTCCAAGTTTATTTTGAATTCGATGCAATGGCTTACACCCAGGAGGCCTCGCTTTAATACAGTGAAGAGTCTTCTCTCTTTGGATAAAGTCCTTATGGGAGAAGAAGATTTTAAAGTAGACCAGGGAGGGAAAAAAAAAAAAAAAAGTTTTATTTCAAAGAAGAGCAACACGTATCTGCAAATCAAAAGATTCATGCAGCCTACACTTTAAAACCCTGGAGAGTCCCTTGCAGGGAGGATATCACCTGAGGGAGAGTCCATCCCTCCCTCCCTCCAACCCCCACACACACTGGCTCCGGGTGCAGGTGAAGTTTACCTCTCCATTCGAGTAGCTGCAAGCCCTGGCTCCAAACCCACCCAGACTCTCTCACCTCTTGTGGGAAACTGCCGCCCAGCTCAGCTCCCCGGATGCGGGCACAGGCTTCCCCCACAGTGGGAAAGAGGGATGCCAAAACCCTTGGTGAGCAAGCGTCTGGAGGGTGCCCATCATTCAAGCCCAGGCCCCTATCCATCATGTGGTCAATGTGGTGGAGTCTAACCACTAGGGCCGGAGGAAGCAGAGAGGTGGGTGGTTCATATCCGAGCGGTTTCCAGGGATATCACAAATCGTAGAGAATCTGCCCTAGAAAGTCAGGCTCATCCACAAGGGCTGGATGCCCCACGTCTCCCTTCTGCTCCTGAGTAGACAGCACAGGAGACGTGGTGGGGCTCCAGTATTTTCTGGCTTTTCCAGATAAGCTTTGGGAGATTGCTCTGGACCCTGACTTGGCCCATCCAGCCTGGCATCCAGCAAGGGCACCATCTGCAGACAGTGTCTTCACTAAGGTCCGTGAGGAAATAGATGAGAACCATGGGATCACATTCACCTCTCTTCCCTTGGGAAGGTCCCTTCAAGGCATTACTTTCATGGATGAGTCCAGGCCAGGTAACTCTGTAAGCATTTTTGTAACTGATGTGAGGGAAGTGAATGCTCTTACCATCCTCCCAAGGCAGATGTATTTCAAATAATGGCAAATGCTGTAATTTCTAGATTATGTCTATCTCTCTTGCATATCATTCCTCAATCCAGTTATTGGAATAAAGCATAACCTCTAGCAGTACTAAATATAAAAAGCAGCCCCATTTTCATTCAGAGCGAAGACAGTGAGGTGGTTGTCTGTTTTGTCTGGTGTGCTGTATGAAGAATTTTTAATGTCCCACAAGGAACGTCTCTTTAAAGCAGCCTGTCAGCTTTGCACTTTAATCCATTAGGCTACAAAATACAGGAAATAGAAGAGAAGAATACCTAGTTTTAAGATACTGCTGCTTAATCTTTTCAGTATTTACATATTTAGCAGCAGACAACAGGCTGAGAGAGTTGGGGCTGTTCAGCCTGGAGAAGAGGAGGCTCCGGGGAGACCCGATAGCGGCCTTCCAATACCTCAAGTGGGCCTACAGGAAAGATGGGGAGAGGCTGTTCAGTAGGGCCTGCTGTGATAGGACAAGGGGTAATGGGTTTAAATTAGAAGGAGGTAGGTTTAGATTAGATATTAGAAAAAAATTTTTTACAATGAGAGTTGTAGAGCACTGGAACAGGTTGCCCAGAGAGGTGGTGGATGCCCCATCCCTGGAAACGTTCAAGGCCAGGCTGGATGAAGCTCTGAGCAACCCGATCTAGTCAGGGATGTCCCTGCTTCTTGCAGGGGGGTTGGACTAGATGACCTTTGAAGGTCCCTTCCAACTCTAACCATTCTATGGTTCTATGATTTTATGATAAATAATGGACTTGGTCACGAGCAAAGTTTGTTTTGTGCCACTTTTATTTTCCTCACAGCTTTGCTGGGACCTGATTGCCCATCAGCTATGCACTGGAGGAGAGATGTCATTTCATATGACTTAGCTACAAGGCACATCTTGGATTTCCAAGTGCTTACATGCATTGTTCCATTCACAGTATATGCTGTCCCACTCCCTTTTGAATAAGGACAAATATTTTTGCATATGCAGGTCATCAGATAGCTCAAGTCAATTCTGTTTTGATTGGATATTGAAGGACCGCACTCAGAAACCAGTCACATGGATTCCCCCTCCTGCCTCATTGTCCACACTTCTTGACAATCAATCAGTTGTCCTTCTTGGCTTTTTTTTTGCTTGGAGCAGCTGAGTAAAGCCACATGCTCTCTGGATAATCAAACAGCTGATCCTCGAAGTGTGCATTGCCAGTCGTGACTCTGTAGATATGGAGACACTGTCTCTAGCTGGCCTTATGATATGTTCCTCGTGGCTACTGAATAGGCAATAGCACAAAGGGATGAGGGAAGACATTCAGGGCACATGCACAAACCAAATGTATGGCCTGGCAAGGCCTATCTTTGTTTGTAAGGGACATGTAGCCTTCAGCCAGGACTTAATTTGTTGCACCTGGACATCACAACCATGAGTACAGTAGGCCTGCACCTACGCATTTCACCCACAAATGCAGCTCTTCTACATCCCCTCTTTCAAATGCTTATCTTTTGCAGAGGAAACTTGCTGGAGAACCATTGCCCAGACTAAGGACAGAAAACATGCACAGAGACCCCATTCTTCTTTTTAATGAGATGCCATCTCCATTTAACTAGTTTCTGGCAGAATTTTCAAGCGTTGCAGATCTCACATTCCAATTACATCAGTCGGTATTTTGCTCTTTGGCAAAGGCCACCAACTTCAGCAGCTTGCTGCATTCACTAACAGTAGCAGAGATTACCTACGAAACAGGGCGACAGGCCTAAATAAGCAAGTTACACGCAAGGAGCCAGATCCTTGGCCCAGCTGGGACTGCTTTGCCCAGTTCTGGCAGCACAAAGCTGTCACCAAGCCAGCCCAAACAGCTGTTGGAGGATTCCCTTGGCGCAAAAGAATTCCTGAATGGCAAAGAGCCACTAAAGCAACTCCTACACAATCTCACTTACTGGTCCCCAGAAATCCCTGACAGCTGGGACGGCACAATGGGGCCAGAAGCACCTGTTACCATTCAGACCAGCCTAAAGGCTGCTCAATAGGGCAATGAATGGCAAAACAAGCACCCAGCATCTTTGGGAGCACACAGAGGCCTGCCTTTATCACCTCACATCCACGGCTGGAGGCGCACCATGGGAATATTTTTTTCAAGGCACTGCTATGGTAGCGTCAGAAACTCAAGGCACTGCATGCATGCCCGTGCTTTCTGATGTTTGTATTTGCAGAGAGTTGGAGTGAGGGAAAAAGGAAATCTGAAGCCATGCAAGGGGAAGGAGCTTGGAAACAGAGCCAGGTTTCACAGCTTGGCATCTCTCAGTATGGACTCCCTGGAAACCTCAGACACAGGCCTCCTTCCAGAAATTTCCAGCCATCTATTCTGAAAGCAAATATTGGAGCTTAGCACCTTATTTTGTCTGGTGTTTCAGGTAGAACCTAGAGTTTTATCTCAACTTGTAGTTTCAGCCAGGCCTACCAGAACCTTTCGCTTCATCTTGCTTGCTCTTGTGGTCGGTTTCTCTTCACCAATCCCATGTTGTCTCTGACTCCAAAGAGTCTTCCAGCTCTCCTCTCAATCTCATACAACCTGCTTTTTATTCAGTGCCTGTCTGCCACAAAGCTCCTCACTGATGCTCTTAGGCATTCTGCTCTGCTCAGATTTTGAGTCTGACATTGTCTGAACTTCATTAATCCTTTGGCACAGGGGAACTGATGAGTCCCTTAGAAACACAGAGATATCCCAGGAGAGGATGCTAGATATCTTGGTTCTTCCAAATGTCCATAAAATGCTCTGTGATGTGTTATGCTTCTAGAGAAGGTGTAAAATAGAATGAAGCCACTGATTATGCTGAAGTTTCAGGGCTAATGTTTAGGCCAATTTGTCTTTTTTACCAGGATCGAGTTATGTCTGAAATTCTAATATAAATTCTGTATAAATGGTTCACAGTGAAAAACAAAGGAATCATTTGTTACTTTTATTTCATCATTCACACACCAAATTCCAAATAAATAAATAAATAAAATTCCAGCTCTGTTAATAATCCTCTCCTAGTGTTCATCACAGGATTCATCCCCAGCTCTAGACAGACTTCACTCAGATGACAGTATCAGCATCAAGAATTTATGCACCATCTGAATGGAGCATTGTCTTTGTGTTGTGCTCTTAACATGCTCCTGCTCTTATTAATTGGGTACTTAATAAGAATTTGTGAGGAATCCACCTTTCATATACTGCCAAAGTGAAAGGGATTAATATTGAAGAGATCTAACAAA
This sequence comes from Tetrax tetrax, assembly GCA_009806455.1. Classification (NCBI taxonomy): domain Eukaryota; kingdom Metazoa; phylum Chordata; class Aves; order Otidiformes; family Otididae; genus Tetrax; species Tetrax tetrax. The sequence continues at coordinate 681,162 of WHYT01017583.1, forward strand.
GGGCACAAAGAGAAGCCCTGACCCGGAGACCTCCTAATCAAGGATTTAGACAATACACAACAGGTGAATACCCCGGTAGGATAAATGGAGACAGGAAGGAGGAATGGAAGACAAGTGCATTTGCCTAAGCTAATAATCACAGTGATCTCAAGAGTCACAGGTGGTCTTTAGCTGAACCCATGATTCAACAGCCAAAAAAGTTTGGTCCAAAAGCTTACAAGATGAATGTGCTCTATGTGAGCACAATTCAAAGCATTTTAAAGCCACTGGAACGACTCCCATTAATGAGGCCTGAGGAGCTGAAATATTTACCTCTTGGTTTTAATCATTATTGGATGCAAAATTTGTGGATGTGATAAAGACAGTGGTTTTATGGTGTGCTCTAATCCCTTAGTAACTATTCTCCACAAATAGCTCCGTGTTCCTCAAGTGACAGATTACCAATCTCTTTCCATCTGAACCACATGGGTTAATGTCCTTCTGGACTCCACTTTTACTAGCAATCCCTTCCGACACCAACAAGCCACAGGCACCAACTACCTTTCATCTCAAGCAATAGCACTTCCTGATGTATTAACTGAATTCTGAGCACTAGTTTTCAGCCTGTACCTAGCTTTGAAGATTGGGGCTTCCTGAACTGTAGTTTGGTGGTCTGCTTAAAAATTTATCTAACCCTTCCAAGGACAGCAGCTAGTCTAATGAAAGCTATTCCTTTTCTCTACAAATTTTGACCTTTGTAACTATAATTGGACACTGAGAAATTCCTAATTTTTTCCTTTTCTGGAAAACTTGTTGCAAATGCAAAGCAAGCCTAGTATTTTAATTCATCAGGTCAATGATTTGCTATGGAAGCTCAGAAGAGAGTCAGTCAGAATAATGCAGCTGGGATCAGGTGGGCATGCAATGAGGGAGAGATCAGAAAGGGTGGGGGAGGACAAACAATATTCTGTTTAAGAAGAAAAAGCTTATTCTAGGTTGTTAATGAAAACCTCTCACTCCAACAAGGAGGTGTCACCAAGATTTTGCAAGATGAGGTAAGAAATGATGGTTGTGGCCAGCAGACGTCTGATTTCCAGAGGGGCATTACTGCCACAGGATAAAACTCTGAAAAGAAAGTCCTCAACGATTTTGTGTAATTCTGTAGCATATGCATATGGCAAAAGTAACCAACAGAAGCAACCAAATGCAAAGCCAGGGGAAACAGACTCACAGCTCGTGTCTGCACTGCAAAGAGCTGCTGGTATGGCCACATCAGGCAGCGCATAGAGACGTCCCTTCCTCACACAAGTCTTAAGAGCAAAAACCCTTGGTTTGCTTTTCTGGGATAACACATTTGCCTCTGGGCTGAGGGTGGAGGTGAAACAAGTCACACTGCCAAAAGCGCAGTTTTCCTAATACAAGCTACATTCACAATAAGGCGTTTTGCTGGTGGAGAATACTGTTAAAGCTGTATTGGCAGAGCAGAGGGATGTGGACCTGATCCGAGAGGAGCTGGCAGGTTTGCATACTGTGTTATTATCCCTTTCCAACCTTCTCTTCTGAATAAAAAATGGTGTGGAATCTAATTTCCTCTCTGAATAAAACATGAATATAGATAAGACAAAGTAAGGACCTGAAGACCACAGCAGCATACTTTCTTGTGCTTCTTACTATTCAACATCATGGCAGCTCACATATAGAGCAGCTCCAGAAACCATCTGTCATTGAGCAGCTCTTTATTCAAATGAAATCAACTGTGAAGTAATCATGGTTCTCATTTTTATTATCTCTCCTTACAGTGAACTTGATTAAAATCCAGTGCACGGTATGCAAACAGGCTGTTGTAAATTTGTACTCTGACAAAAGGGGAAAGAAAGTGATCTGCCCACGTGCCTAGAACTTTGTCATTATACATGGGGACAAAAAAAGGAAGGGGCATACCGGGTTGCATAAACAAGTTTGTCCGGACACAAACTGTCCTAGCCCTATACAAAGGCCACGTCTGCTGTGTGACACTATCAGAGGGGCCGAAAAGAAGCTGATTTTACTAGCACGTATAAAAGGCTTGGGCATGTTCTGAATAAACTAGATAGTCCGGCTTCAGCAGCACGTGCTTTAAAGTCTTTTGCCCAGGAGGATGATCCGAGCTTCTGAGGAATGAACTCAAAACAGACATGATTCTCCTTTCACTTCTGGCGGTGTAAATGGGGAGTGATTCCATTGTATGGCTGGTATGAATGAGACTGGGAAACAGTCCCAATCAGTCAATCATTCCCTGCTTTGTCTATTCATTAAACCCCTCTTCTCCTCTGCACAGATGGCCAATGTGCTATTGTACTCTAAGAACTGGCCAAGTTAAAAAAACAACAAAAAGGAATATGCCTGACAAGTCAGCAATAAATGTTTGTTTTTCAAAAAAAAAGGGGGCATATTAGCCTGCTTCTACAGATAAGGCTTAAGATATATTCTGCATATCTATGTGTGTACATATCTTTATCTGTAGATACAGATATATATACACATAGATATGCAGAATATATATAACATACATAAACACAGACGTGTGTGTGTATATATATATATATATATCTTGCTTCAACGCCTACAGATTTCCCAGCACAAGGCAAAAGGTGTGATTTTTTCAAATCATGGTAGCTAGTGCAGTGTTAAGAAACCTGTCTTTGTGCCTTGGAAAAGGCACACCCAGAGAGGGAGACTGCAAGCAACACTAATTTGGTGGAGCAGCGTTTCGCAGCCATGCCACCTGAGAACAGGAGCTTGTCCAGGACTACAGCCGTGAGGTACGCAGGCTGTGCCGCAGCTCCTGGGACTGCTGGCTGCAGACAGCAAGCACTGGGCTGGAAAGGTGGAGGATGGAGAAGAATAAGAGGATGGCCAGACAGGGGATGCCATGTAATTCCTGCCAGTCTCCTGGGGTATAGCCAGAGAAGAGGTTGTGTCTGTCACCCAGCAGTCCCCCAGCCAGTCTGTGAGACTGATGAGACAGGTTCTGTGGAAGACTGGGCATTAAACCCAGCTTTCCTTAACCCTAGAGTGCTCATGTATCAAATCTCTATATATTTTTCTAGCAAAATCCTATAGAATAATTATCTGGGATAAATACTTACACAGGTCGGTTCACTTCGAGGTCTGAGGAATTATACCAAGAATGACTTTCCCACATTTCCCCAGGACATGCTACAAAATTCAATCCCTGCTGAAATCTTAGAGGTCTGGCTAGTCCCAGGGAGACAGAACACATTTGGTGGTTATAACATTCACACTGTGTGCACTCACCTTTACCAAGGTGTTTCACAGTATTCCCATCACAGCACGCTGTTGAAAGGGTGATCCAAGCCACCCTCATCTGAGCAAATCCAGGCATCACCTGCACCCAGCTAGTGGCTTGTTATTAGTTGGCATGCACAAAGTAATGGACAAACTTCTTGGACAGCTTGAGTCATGACAACGGTGTGCACAAGCCCATGTGCGGATGTACTATACTCTTCAAGAGGCGCTAGCCACATAGGTGGATCTGAGTTTCTTAAAGCACTGTCTGTGGCAAATCTTGCCTGTGGTAAGAAAGTCTAGGGTTTGTTGCTCAATTAAACCTGTGTTTTGTGCGGACCCCTGCTCACATCTGCCCTGGGTAGCTCCCAGGAACAGATACTCTCCCTGCAATGTCCTCAGCTCAGTTATCTGTTGTTGCCTGGGCTGAGGGTGTCTGTAGGATTTGGACATGGAGATGTTTTCCTAACCTGCGTCCTTCTTGCCTTGGCACCCGAGGACTGGTAGTCACAGGAAGCGAGGCACAAGTCATACATCAGTTAAGATGCTATTTCTCATCTCATACTGAAAATACAGTGTTTTTAAAGATTTGGAATCTGTGTAAGTGTCAAAAGGGTGTTCTCACCTGGGACAGGTGTCTCTGCCTAAATCATGAGCTGCTAGTTATGGGGAACTTTCCTCCCTCCCTATACGGCCCTTGATGCCCCGCAGACATAATTCACTGAGGATGGATTTCAGAGCCTTATCATACTCAGAGAAGTATCAAACCTGCTAAAGACTGGAAAGTTTAATGTTAACTAATGAGTTCTTTTAGTCTGGAAATCTTGAAATATTCTTTGTGAAAAATAAGCATAGGGAGCATTTCTTAGAGATAACAGGATATTAATGGTAGCTCTGGTATATGTCATTGTTTCCTGCACAAACAAAATGTTGCTATAGTTCTTTAATGAGGAAAATTATGCCAATAAAGAGAAAAGAAGGGAAAATCTGAGAGAGCATGGGGCACTTCTGAGTGTACAGGATGCAGCTGCAAGAAGAACAAAATGTCTGTTTTGTCTGGGATAGGTAGGAACTCAAATACGCAGTACCCGAGAAATAGAGGGTTTTACCCAGGTAATAAACAGAAGATGGTGATTACTTTGGAGCTGCATACAAATGCTGAGATTCCTTCGTGATGATTTCATACCTTTTCCTGAGCTGTACTCTGCTGGTACATAAAATCAGTATCTTCCCATGTCCCACAGGGATTTATGTTTTTATTAGTCATTCGAGGTGGGGCTGTGGGCAGGGTCAACCAATCCACCTAGAGGTGAAAATGTGGGAGCAGCTCTCCCTCCCGCTTCTTTTCTGGGGATTTCATTTGCTGAGTTTTTAATAATGAAAACCACACCAAAACGAGAATGCAGCATCTGAAATGTTTAGAAAACACAGAGGCTCACTTAGATGAAAGCAAACTGTGCTCCCTCATCAGGTGGATGGAAGTCTGCACCCTCCTGTGTTTATCTGCTCCCTGCTAACCTCAATTCACCTTCGTGGCATCCAAGGAATCTTTGCTACAGGGCTCGTGTATCAAAGGCTTCAGCTTCTGAGCATCTCATTGCCCCATGCTTCATCAGATTATATTGTTGCACATCCTTCCATTGAGCCAGTGGGCTTTGGATGTGGGTCTTTTGTGCCTTTTCCAACCAACACGTTGTGACTTTTCTCAGAATTGCTACCTTATTTTGGATATGTGTAGTCCACCTCTCATGTAACCTTGGGTTCTTTAAAAATACCAGCACTTGGAAACAAGTCCCAAGTGTCCCTTCACGCTTCCCACTGAGATAACTTCACCCTTAGTTAATCCACACAGAGCGAGAGGCAGCAGAAGAGGGATGCTGGGCTGCATGGAGTTGGAGACAGTCAAGAACCAGAGTAAAGGAGGCTTTGGGGTTCCCCTCAGACTCTAAATGAATAACTCCTGCTGCTGTGGAATGGCAGGGACTTTTTAACAAATAATGTAGAGGGTAATCTAAGGGCAAAGATATAGGAGGTTTGGGTTTGTCCAAGCTACAGACCAGCCCTGACACGGTCAGACATCTCTCTGAATGAAGGATATACACAACTGCCACACAGCATCTGGGAGATGTCTTAACGTTGAACAGTTGAAGAAATGAGACATCTCTGAAAAAAAACAAAGTAAAAAGCCTGACTTCTTATGTCAAGTAATGTATACTTATATTACTTACGTATAATCTGGATATATTTATTGCTTATGTAAAAGAATTATTCACAGGGTTGGCAGGAGGTAAGAACTGCTCTAGGAAGCTCTTTGAAGACGATCACTGCCAGCAAAGAATTTTTTTACTTCTGACCTGGAATGTCTTCTTCTGTCCCAGACAAGAGCTTCTCTTCAGCAGATGCCACCATTTCCAGTGAACTGAACAGTAGTTTTACAGTCTGTGCAAACCAGATGTCCCAAGGAAATTAAACATAAGCCTGTAAATGAAAATGACTTTTGAAATCTGACTTGTAGAATTTACCTTTACACTGTATTTTATTTCAAAACAAACCCAGTGCTCCTTTTGCTTCAGGCTGTACATCTCCTTAGTACACATTTTAAAGCTTAATCTCACGTTCTTCATTTTCTTGAGTAATTATATGCATAGAGTCACCATCTCTCCAGACTTTAGCACTGCAGTAATTGTGATTATTTACAAGATCAACTGAAGATGACCTGACATGAAAAAAACAGACCTGGGAAAGACTTACATGCCCCAAACCTTATCATTGTTTTTTCCACCCTTATCAGTTGGCTTAATAAAAAGATACTATCTTACCTTAAAACAACTGCCTTGTTTACATCCTTAGATCATCATTACTTTAGCAACTCTCACCTCTGGAAAGAGAGACATTACTCACGTTGCTGCCTATAGCTTCTGTACTAAGGCATTATCACTCTCTTTATTTATGTCACTCTAGCTATACAAGTAACTGATTTGGGCAGCTTTAGAGAGGATCATAGAAAAACTTAGTCTGGAAGGGACCTCTCAATGTCACCTGGTCCAACACCCACTCACAGCAGAGCCAACTTCAAAGTCAGATGCAACTTCAAAGTCAGATCAGGTTGCTCAGGGTCATATCCATCAGAGTCTGGAGTATCTCCAAGGATGGAGACTCCACAACAGTCAATGATCTGGAGCACATTGATCTCTTGAAGCCGTGTGATGCTTAAATACATCCCACTGTGCAGCTATTTAGCAGTGAGCTAATGGGAATTCATGTAGCGATACAGTGCTAGTCCTTGGTCCTGCAGAGACGTTGCTGTTGCACATGCGTTGTGTCTTGTTCGTCATGAAAAAACAATTACCCTCAGCACAGGAGTGACTAGAAAGGGCAAATGCAATTTGCTGGTACTTTTGTCTTCATCTTTGTTTCTCTTGGTTTCAGAAATATTTCTTGACCGTTTGTCTGAGCATTTATCATATTTTGATATTCTTTTTAGCCAGAAAAAAAAAAAGAAACCCCAGAAGTCCCAATAAAACCTAAACCACTGCAGCTATAATTAAAAAACCGTATAAACTTCAAAATGAACCTGAGGCAAAATCATAGAGCTAAAAACCCATGTGCTTAATCCAAAGACTGTTTGCCTGCCTTTGCTTGCCTCCGATTTTACCAGCTCTTCATTGACCTGAAGAGAGTTTTCAGCTACTCCATTGGCATGCTGCACGTTGGTATTTAGAGCCTTATCTGAGGTCCTGTGGACTCAGAGCTTTTTTTCACTCATCCACAACTGGTTTGTTTTGGTTGGAGGCATCACTAGGACATTCCTTGTGGACACTGTGTTATTGAGTGAGGCGATAAGAAGCAGAAATGGTGGAAGTGATCTGGAGCAGTGCTGCAGAGAGATGATTTTGGCCAGGCGAAGGAGTTTACACATGATTTATAGGGGGAAAAGTGTGAAGCATTCAAGGGTGTGTCCTGTTCTAGAAGATGACTATTAAAGCAAATCCATATTTGTATGTGGAAGTAATCAGATACTTGTAAGAGAGCAGAGTTTGCTCTTTCTAGCGTTAATACCATTAAGAGTTAAATGAAAGCATATGTGTTGTTCATTATGCTTGCCAGTATTTCAGTGCATTGATTTAGGTCTGAATAACATACTTCAGGAATAAAAAATCCAAAAAAGTTTGCATGTTGATTTCACCTAAATTAGTTTGGATTTTGCTGCAACAATTCATCTGTTAAAGCCTTCCAGGTTTTCAGACAGCAGCGCATATTTTCAAATAAAGGATTGACATTTTCGGCAGAATATTGTGTTAAAAGCATTCTCTTTTCCACTTTTGTCAAATAGTTCCAACAAAATATCACCAGTTTTCTGCTAACTTCTCTTTGGCCCTGTCTTTATGAGAATCAAAGCCCATTTTAAGCAATTTGGATAAGAGTCTAATACACTTGCAATCGCTTTACTCCCACTCAGCTGTCCTAATTCCTGTAGTCCAGATCTCTGGCCCTTCCTGATGAGTTGACTGTAACATGACTCATCTCCTTCTTGACCTACCCAGCTGTTCTTATTTCATTTCCCTTTGCTGGGTCAAAGACAATCAGATCATTTATTTCAATCTTTCCAAAAGGAAGGAAAAATAGAATTTTTAAAGGGCAACATATCACGACCAATGACACAATTACAGGCTTATATACAGTTTTGTTGACCTGGATTTTGAGTAGGACTCAGTGATTGATAACAATTGTAGGTATTTGGATTAAGACAATACTAGAACAAGTAAGGTCGAGGAAAAACTTCCTCTGTGTAGCATTACACTGTGGCTCAGTGTAATACAGCGACATTTCATCTTCCTTTGAAAGACTAGTTAGCAGCCACATCTGAAAACAAGTAACTGGTCCTACTAAGCCAAAGGTCTACCTTTTTATTTTAGTTTCTTTATATATCACTACAGAAATATTACTTAATGCCAGCCATTCAGGTTTCTGTATACCTACAGATTCTTGTCATGTTCTCTTTTTGTCAGGTCTCTTGGAGGAATTTGGTACGGTAGGCGCCACCCTTGTCTTGGATAAAACATCACAGAATAGAGATAACAGGATGGGAGAGTTAAGCTGGCCAGGAAAGAAGGACTAATGAGGGGACTGAAAACAGATTGGAAAAGGAAGATGATTTGTTTCAATAGGTTGGCCAAGGCAGGCAAAGGTTTTTTGTTTTTTCTGTGGCTCAGTGTCAAAAACTCCATTGTCAACAAGCAGACAGGAGAAGAAACAATTTGCAAAACATAGACACCTCAACTTTATGTGTCTGGCATAGATCTTCCTGATTTTTTTTTCCATCTATGTTGTTTTTCTGTTCAATAATAATAAAAAAAAAAACAACAGCCAAACAAAAAACAAACCAACAACCTAATGGAAAAAAAAAGTAGCCCAGGACAAGATCTGTATGATGCATCCACCAGTCCTTTCTTTGAAAGCAGAAACCTCTGCTTACTTGTTATAGCACTGAAACAGGGAAAAGAAAAAAAAAAAAAGGACAGACCTTGCTCATATATGAAGTCAAGTGAGAGGCCAGGTCTTACTTGCCTTACTCCCATGAATAAGCCAGTTGAACTTGTGTATTTGGTGTGAATTTAAAGTGAGTGAAGCTCTGGAATGTACTCCTGATGTGCAAAGGGAAGTCAATCCCCAGAAGAAACTTCATTTGGATCCAGGTGCCCTCTGTGTGTAAATACAGATGCAAAAGTGGTGGTAAGCAAGCTTCTTCTATTGTGTAAATGATCTCGTTCTGAGGTGGGGATTTAAGGGGAACTTTGTCCTGCAGCGGATAAAAGCAAGCGAGCTCTTCAGTACAAAAAAGGAGCCAAGGAAAGAATGTGCAGCTAATCCAGATGAAAGACCTACAGGCAGTCTTTAAAAACATGTTAGTACAACTGCCTGGGAGGTTTCCAAATGGATGCCACATCTTGAACATCTTTCACAGCTTTGTATCTGCCTTCAGTATGGAAATGAGAGAAGGGAAATGCTGATAGGGGTGTTGAGAGGAGTAAGTTGGACACTTCGAAATGCAGTTGTTGTTCTCTGGTGTTCTCCCCTTCACTTAAGCCCCCCACAACAGTTTCTCATTTTTACAGAGATGAATCTGTGCCCTGCCAATTGTCTACCTCTGAAGAGCAGGACTAGTGACAGGTTTGCAGTCCTAGATCTCTTTTGAGATGTGAGTTCTCAGCATCAAGGTCAAAAGCAGGGGTCATGATCCCTCGCCCGCCTATCTTTCACAGTGCTCCTGGCTACATGTACTTCTTTTTAGACATGGCAGATGGTGAAATACTAAAAGTACAAAGGATTACCCAATCTATTCAATAGCTGAGCTATTTGTGTATTATTGCTTTTTTGGAGCGGGGGCAGCCTTGTGGCTCCCTCACTATGTCTTTCACTTTAAGCTGCCCTTAGATATGGGAGTTTGGAAGGCTAACAGGAAAAATAGTGTTCTTTGCCCTGTTTCAAAAGACTGCAAAGCATCTCCAAAATGCCTTTACCGCAAATTTTAACATAAACAAAATCTATGACTGTTCACCACAAAGGCTATAGTGTCACAAGTTTGAAATGAACTGTGGGTGTCCAGATCATTACTAATAATGTATCAGCCCATGTTTTCTTCAGTCCAAAGCTCTGCAATCTGAACGAGGTCCTAAAACTTTACTTGAGACTAAAACTTTAGTGGAGTTCTTCACAAACTAGAATTGTTCGAAAAACTGCTGTGCAGCTTTACTGTTGTACATCATGGGGGAGCGGAGGGGATTAGAAAGTGAAAGGAGAAGGTTGGCTGTCTCATTCTGTTGGAGTGTTGATAATTTTTTTTTTTCATCTTTTAAGGTTTCTCAGTGACAGCCAAACATAGAGTTTATTGCTGAACTCTGAATCTGAAAATAGATTTTTGAATCAAACCAGAAAATGCCTTTACTAATTTAATGTATCTTCTAGCAGCCTTAAACAAGTACTACAGGAGAATATAAACTGAACTGCTACTGTGCTGATATCAGTTATGATGGAGCATGGTTCTGAAACTTCTAAATCTTTCCAAACCAGTCACAAATGTCAAAATGCTCTCCATTTTCACCAGGAGCGCAAAGGCTCTGATGGAGTTGTGTGCTGCCAGGCTATAGCTTGCCCTCCATGGCAACGGAAGGCCACAATTTATCCTGTCATTACAAGAACAGAAAAAGACAGAGGGACAAGGAGTTGGCCTCCCATTTTATAGAGCTTCTTTTTTTCGCCTGCATGAACTGAAAGCTTTTGGCTGTCATTAATGAGGATATGAAATGACAGTAACACCAGCAGAGTGAAAGGTGGCAATTTCTTGGGCAATGGAAATGTCACCAGGTGTGTATTGTTTTGCCGATAATTATTCCATAATACAGACCACACAAAAGGCTCTGGGGCTACCTTCAGTTGTCAAATTATGTTTGGTGTTAGCAGAAACCCGCAGCAAATCTAAGACCATAATTTCGTGCTCATGCAACATTTTGAAAGCTCTCACCTCAGCAATCAAAAATTTACTTCTGAATACCCACAAAATTACGCAACGCAGGTAATTTTTAGCATGCAAAGCTAGGCACATTCAGCTGAATGCTGTGGTGCTGAACCTTAGGGGTATAAAGAGGGATTGTTCTGTTAAAACCAACAGTAGGTACTGAAGCTCTGGCCCCATCCTACAGCCTCTTGGAAATTTTGTCTCCATCACACAGACTGTGAGAGAACTGAATCCCCTCAGATCAATGTTTTTTAAACCATATTCTTATGCATGTGAGTAGGACACATTGGCTGAATGGAAACCACATATTCCCACACACACAAAACTTCTAGAAGGTAAAAATAAAGTATCACTTATTCTTGCACCCCAAACCAGAATCAAACCCAATGTATTTAAATAACCCTGGCTTTAACTTAAAGGTCAAAGGAAAATGAGTAATGAACTAATTCTTAAACAATGCAAAATTCAGAAATGTTTCTGGTGTGCAATGTATGTGGCTGTTATCCTCCTTGTGCCATTAGAGTTCATAAATACAATGTAAAGGAAATGTCCTTTCATCTAATATTAACAATCAGAATCTGAAAAAAAGACCATTGACCTTAACATGAACAGAATTCAAATGAGTAATAATTTCCTCCTATTTTAAAAAAGCTTTCAATAAATTTATTGTTTTTCATTTTCATAGGGCTTGGCTGGTGTGCTGGGAACACTGCTATTTGCTTATCAAGCTTGTGCCCATATATATTCTGAGTTAATGAAAAGCACTCTAGCCTGGTGCTGGCTGTGATAGGGCTGTGCTCATACATGCACAGTTGAAGGGTGGGTGGAATATTCTGTATTTTCTCATGCACTATATTTCATTGTGGATTTTTTTTTGTGTGGGTGAGGGGGGAAGTGGATTACAAAATTAGGACTTTATTTTAGCTGCAATGTAATTGCTTCAGCCTCCTTTAGATGTTTTGAATAACTTTAGAAGTAACAATGCACAAAAGCACAGGAAGCAATATGAGAAGCAAGCCCTTACCCAACCTAGTTAAAATACTTTGGCCACAGTTTACAGAGTTGGATGCACAACATTAGGCACCAAGACTTCGTACTTGGATCCCTAGAGAGGCTCATTCCACACCCACAGGTCTCATTGCCTCAGCTCTGGCATCAGTTGCATGGGGATAAACCCAGAGGACTGAACACATAGGAAAAAGCACTACATAGGATCAGTTTCTGCCATACATCTCTGGCACAATCTTACGTACTGATGTGTCTGGGTTTGGTCACTGCTGCTGCCTGGGTTGTCCCCTGACCTGGTCCTGGCTGGCAGCATCTACAGTCTGGACTGGTTCTACAGGTGAGCAGGAGATGCCCACGTAAATGACTTAGCTCACAAGAGTGCCTCAGCCAAAGCAAGATGAGAATTTTTCCCATAGTGAGAGGAAAGCAGGGCCTCTAATTTACCTCTTTCCTTCTAGGAAATGATTTCAAGGGCAGAAATTGCATATCCTTGGGCACAAAACAAATCTAGCTGTGTTCTTTCCGGTGCTGTGGGCAAGTCACTGCCTATCCCAGGGACGGAGTTTTGTTCTGGTTTAACCTCATTAATTTAGTCACTGGAGTGCTGTGGAAAGGCTCTGCATAACTGGTGAATTTAAGTTATTTTTGTGAAATTGCTGCATCATTGAATGTTGCCCTTGAGCCAGTTGTAGCCTGAAAGTATTCTTCGGACACTTTCACTGTTCCTGCCCATATCACTGCAAAATGCTACACAGCATGGAAAATAAGCTGTTATTCTGGGCTCTACTTGAATGTCAGAGTTTCAGAGGATTAATCTGGTCTGGGATCTGAAACTCTGTGGTCTGAAGAGAAAGGGAGAATCCTCAGATGGGGAAACAAAGAAACCAGGATGTTCTCACCTTAAAAAATGTAAAGAGGGAGAAGAAACTGGGACAGAAGAGAGAAACAGGAGAGCAAGCTTTTACAGCAAAGGAACTATTTTCAAAGCTGAGGATCAGAGAAGCTGGCTGTATAGGATGGAGAAAGTGAGATCTTATTATCCACGGGAGAAGCCATGAGCTGCAATGAGGGCCATTTCGGGATCACTGTCCAAAATCTACAGAAAGCTCAAGAGTGGTGAACTTTGGCACAGAGCTCCATACTGCTCACTTTACCATTTCTCCTCAATCTGTGTTTCTTGTACCGCCGAAAGTGAAAGACAGCTACATTTAGCAGCCTTGGTAAAGTCTGGAGTATTCTTCACTTTGGCACTTCTCTGAAGGAGTAAGCTGTAACCTACAGTGCCTGAAGAGCTGGAGGTAGAGAAGAGTTGTGCCTGCAAGGCTGGAGGTAGGAAAGTGTTTGATCAAGCAACGGGATGGCAATGAGGCACAAGGAAAAGGACAGCTGAACTGTGAGGGTCCATTTCTAGGAAGAAGAGATAATAAAAATGTGTTAATTATGAAAGAAGCATCTAGTAAAGGAATAGCTTGGGAACAATCAGACTCTGGAATATGGAGGCACCGGAGTATAACAGTTTGGAATCCCCAAATGGCAGCCTGTTCCATGGGGAGCTATGAGAGTTTTATGACTCCTGTTTGGTGTAACTGTGATGAACTCGGTGCTTTCCACCCGTAACTCCAACATGCATGACAGCTTGTGCAAGGGCTAAGTTTCACACATGAGGAAGACCAAGCTAAACCCAGATGTATTTATTTGTGCTGTAGCGGCACCTAAGGGCAGCCGAGAGCCCCAGTCAGCCTGTGATTGGGACCAGCACCTACCTGAAGAAAAATACATCCCTTGCCTCTAAGACAAGTAGGTGGAGGATAAAATGAAGATGGGGGGACAAGTGGTGACTGACCCGAGCAGAGTGACACATGGGAAGTGGAAATGTATGTTTATTTACTTACCTTAGTAGTTAAGTTTTTTTCTGCCTTGCACTTTTGCACTCATACTCCTGTCCAAAGCTCTCCATGGGTACCAGGCTACTTTGGTTTGTTTCACAGACTATGAATCAGATGTTGCTTGGGAACTATCACAGAAGAGAACAATTTTCCTGTGGTGAAGTGATTATTTCAGTGATCCAGCCTTTCAGAGGACCCACCAGCCTAGCATCTCCTCTGGATGATTCAAAAATGCCAACAAAGCAGGGGATTGAAAAGATGCTAAGGATTGAAAAGATGCTGAGGAGCAAGCTTTTTTTTTTTTTCTGATGTATGAGAAACATTCAGCTGGACAATGAAATGCTTCCTTACCATCTTCTACTGCTGTCACCTAGTGTTTCCATGAGATACATGTGAGCTGGAACAAGTTTTGATGTAATCAATGCAGTTCCTTGAAACCCAGTTGAATGACTCTGATTAGCACCAGCCAAAGATCTGGGCCGCAGACTTGCAGGGGAGCCTTCTTGTCTCAGAGCTATTGTTAACGCTTCCTGTTTATTGCAGTTCAGCACAAAGCCTTACAGGTCCTGTCCACATAACGAAACAGGCAGAGAACCTGAACCACTTTTTAATAAAGCTTTCTTGCCAGTTTTTGTGTGTTTCCCATATCAATTACAAGAACTGAAATCCCTATTGTGTGCCCAGTGCCACTGTCCCATCCTTCCAGATACTTAAGTTTGACCACTTCACAGAGTGATTTTGAAGTAACCATATCCTTATGGTTTTTACCATGCAGAAGATTAGCTCCAGGGACTTAACTATTTCTCTTGCTAAAGGCAGATCTAGGATAGTGAGTGGGTAATTTATCAATGCACCACAGAAAGAAGTCAGGAAGGCTTGAGGCAGGAAAGATGCATGTGTCTCAAAGGACAGAACCACAGCCAGGAGCAGTCAGGCACAGACCTGAAGAACGGAAGAAGCAGGCAAAGCCAGAGGAGTGAGAAGGACAGAATGCAGGGGACAGGGCTCTGATGGATAGGCGGACTTGATCAGACTCGAATTAGTGATGCCTTAGGGTCCTCAGGGAACACCCTTCCCTCACCCTGTTACTGTTAGAGAGACATTTCCAAAGGTATGAGAGTGCCTGATGCTGATGATTACTCCGTCAGAACTCCCTGAACTACCATTACCTTTTAATGGCACTGAACGTCATTTGTGGCTGAAAAGAGATATAGTCCAAGACCTGGTTCCAGTTGGTGGTGAAAGTTGCTCTTGCTAATCAGGCAAAATCAAATTGAACCAGCGCTCAAAACAGAAAATGAGAACAACACATTATTAGGACTAGACAGCACAGTAGCAGCGCTGTTGGGAATAGGTTTATAAGGCATGTCATGAAGCACACCATGGTTCCACTTAAGCCTCTTGGCAAAGCTGTAGCATGTCCTGATTACTGAGCTGTGACAAGCTGAACTACGACACAAGTAAGCAAGGCACACGGGGATGTGAATTGCCTGGCCAGGGTATACCTCTAGCCATAATACTGAACCTGTGACATGGACATGGACAGACAGTACATGGACTGAAGAAAATGCAACAGAAATCTCTGAAATGAGGAGTTACACAAAGAAGGGGAGAAGAGCCTGCCTGTTCACTCGATCTTCTAATCCAGGAGCTAGGAATGTCATATGAAGATGGCAGGGAAAGGCTCTGAAGAAATGAAAGGAAGCACACCTCAGACTGTGTAGATGAGCTGTGGAACTTCTTGGTGTGGGGTGTTGTTGGTGTGAAAGCTTTAAATGAGTGCAAGATGAAGCTGCACAAAATCATGCAAGATAAATCTGTTGAAGATTACTGAACAGGTACAGACTACCCCAATTTAGAATATCCCTGAACTACGAATGGCCGATGGCTGGGATACCCAGGGATGTCATAGTTACTTGGCATGTTCCTATAGTCCTCCTTGGGCATTCACTGTTGGTCACTGTTAGAAACAGTACTGAACAATATGGACTGTGACTCTAATCCAGTATGACCATTCTTATAGTTAAGTGCAATTAAACATTGTTATGCAACAAAGATAGATCAGTGGCTCTATTTTGATACTAAAAAGCTGTGGCCTTTCTGAACACCTTCAAACTCTAGGCTACACCAACAAGGACAAACTGAGAGAAGCTGGAGGTAATTAATTCTATTTTTTGTCATCCTGATGACCAAATAATCAGGTGTACCACAGAACTTTCTCTTGGTATTTGACTTAAATGTGTATGGGAATTGTCATGTTTTGACATACTTGATTTGTTTTGATTTTGATGGGCTCTGTTCTTTGGACAGTTAATACACAACTAACACATACAGAGGAGAAAGTGATTCGGGTATGAATTCAGTTTCCAAAAAGGACTGCTAGATCCCACTCCCGTACACAGACCCAAAAACTGTCGCAATGGCTTGTAATAGAGCCATCTACTGACTCACAGCTCTTACTACATTGGTATTGCCTACCTGTTCTTCAGAGAGTCCTCAGAGCCAGCCTCCACCCTGACTGCACTAATGATCAAAATAATGATTCAATATAGCAAGCAGGCACTTAATAGTGAAGTGCCTGCGAGTAACACAGTCATGGGAACGGAAGGAGAGATGATTCCTTGGCCTGGAACAGAAGGTTGGCTATCGCGGAGGCCAGATAGTGTGATAGCTCTGAACACTAGATGAAGAGCACAGCCGCGAGAATGGTGTTATTTGATGAGAGCTTGGAGCAGATGGGCAGTGTGGTTAATTAAAGGGCAAGGGATAATGTTTCCTAAATTAAAAAAAAAAGGAAAGTAGCTGGAAAACATTTTAAGAAACCACAATCTGGATGTACCACGTTTCTCAGAAGGGATAGTGTAAATTTATTAAAGAAAAAAAAAATTATTTAAAGTATTGCTGTATTCTCCCAAATGAGGTAAGTACTTTTAAAATGGATTGTGATAAGCTTATGTTGGTGATTGGATAGCAAGGTTACCAGCAATGGCAAGGAAATTGAATAAGTAACCTAGGAGGCCTGATTATTCCTATGTGCTTAATCTCCATTAACGTGAGGAAAGCTGATCCACATTACACCAACAACAGATCTAGTCCAGGGAATTTGTTAGCCCAGAGATCTTAAGAGCCTGTTGAAGATCTCCTGTGTAGACTCTGAAAAGGGAAACACAGCACATCTAATCTGGAATTTTTGCTGTTGCTGTTGAGCATTTACACTGCGGTGGTCCTCAGGGGTTTCAGCTCATCATGATTCAGAGGTGCTCAGTGTTGTACTAACAATTCTCTTGCTTGTTTCTGCTGCTGCAATTTAATTTACTTCTCAGTCAGATAAAGGGTGCAAGCAGAGGTGGCGAGAATGTTTGCTAAGGGAGCTTCTTTGATGCCATACTTTTATGTGTATAACTTAGCATTCAGATAACTTGTATCTATCCTTTTAAAAGTACTGTATCTTGAAAATTAATTTTCCCACAGATACTTCTGAGCTGACTCACTCTCTTCTTCATGGGGAGGTTGCATAGCCCACAAATCGCCCAGGTCGTGGTGGAAACTACCTGCTGAAGAAGTCTGGGGTGAGGAACAGGTCAGACATGAGTAACATCGGGATAAAAGGAGAGAAGCAGCAGTTCATGTGAGAGGTGGATGCTGATGGGATATCAAGGAAGAAGGGTCTAGGTTAAATTTCCCCTTATAGTACTCACTATTTAACCCTCACTGCTCCTGAAATAATTAAGTTTTTGGCAGCTAAAATCCAGATTGTACATGTGAACACATAGAAGATTAAAGCAAAGCCAAACAGACAAAGAGAAATACCTGAGACTTAGTTTTTCTATCTGTAAAATGATGATAATATCTATTCAGCTATAAAAAGAGCTAAAAGTGAATGCTGTCCACAGAGTTGTTAATGGTTAGGGTGAACTGAATTATACTGACTGATGTAGGGCTGCCTTTGAACAAAGGCATCGCAAAGAGTGTTTAAGAGATCTGAAGACTAACAATAGATTAATAGAGTTGTTAGAAGAAATGAAAAGGAAATTGAAGTATAAGTAATGCAAACAAATTTCTATTTCTGTTTCTAATGAAAACCGAAAAATGTTATGGTCATTCTTCTTACCCACTTTGGCAGTTAACATGTCAATTATGCTTTCTACGTACACAGTCAAACATCTTTAAATTAACACAGAAGACATTTTATAAGCAAAATCGCATTTGATCAAGTGTTTCAAGTCGGTAAAAGTATTTTTAATGCACAGTATAACTGTCCTGTGGTACCTACTGTACCAGACATTCTTGAACTGAGAACTTGGCACGATTAAGGCAATTAGGCATGTTTGAGTAAGAGAATGGTCCAGGTAATATAAGACAGTTAGACTGGACCATGAATAAATGGAGAAAATTTGTTATTAAATTGAGAGGTTTTGTTATAAGGACTGAAGTGTCAGAGTTTCTAACTGGAATTTTAACTCCATTGAAAATTATTAGAGTTTTGCATTTCACTTGTGGTTCATTGTGCCCAATTATACTTCATCTGAGGTCTTCTATTGGCCTAAAATTTGGGGGTTAAAACTGTGCACATGATATTATTTATGTGATCTTTTAAGTCTTAGTTTTAACAGGTCTTGGAAGGACAATACATGATAAATTCTGCAGTATAATGACAGTTAATTTAAAATTTAAAATTTGATAAGTTTGACTTGGCCTCTTGGGAAGTGCTTTATACCTTTCTAATTCACGGGAATGATATGACATTTCTTACTACCTTCTCTGTCTCATTAAACCATGAGTTTAATTGTACATCACTGAGCTCTTGGAAAAAAATTATCTTATACCCCAGAAGAAATGACTTCTTATTGTGCCAGCTGCAGCTGTGGTAGATAGCAAAGCTAATATCAGGACATAGCTGTGTTGCACTCTTCCTTAGTCTTTAGGGCAAACACTGAAACATGGTCTATCTATGGAGAAAAAGTAAACTGCAGATTGCAAAGACTGTAAAGAACATTTCCAGAAAAAACATAGAAGTCAGGAGATCCCAACAAGCCTCTGCATAAGCTCTATCACATAGAAATGAATATTTAAAAAATGTTAAAATCTAGTATTATATATTTTTGGTTTTCCCTGAAATGAGCAGATGGATAAGTAAAAAAAAAAGATAGTATTCAGTTTTAAGCAGAAAGACCAATTGCAGAAGGAGATTTCTAATAATGCTTTATATTCTGGAATGTTCTAACTTTACTGTCTTCTACAAGGCTACACAACTTTCCTTGGAGCAACTGACTTCTCATCCCATAACCCAGAGTAAGAAACTTGAGTGAAGTGAAGAAGATCTACCACTGCTTGACTCCTCCTGATATAAACATGAAACAAATATCAGATTCCTCAGCAGTCCTTATTTTGGCTGCTGCCCAGAAGGTGTTGTTCTTTCGGGAATTTATGAAAGTTGATAGGTTGACCCATGGAGGCAATCATACACTCTGTAGTAAAATCATGAAGTGTATTCTGTGTGCACATTGTAAGTGGAGATGGGTCAAGTGGTCTCCCTGTAATGTGAACATTGGCAAGTTCATCCTGCTGCAAGAACGGGAATAACGTGGCTTACCACACCTCACGTCATTCATTTCAGCGAGGAGATCAAGTGTGCAGTCAACAGAGGCTTCTCCCAGCTCAAAATACCTCTGTGGATAAACACACACACACTCCAGCTACAGATGTATCGCGTATAGACACAGGCATCTATTAATGGAAAAAAAAAATCCTCATTGTATAAGGACCAGCTCAGCATACTCTTAGAGGCCACAAGAAGAACTTGCTTAATTCTAAGAGTGATAAAGCACCATGAAAAGCACCCATGAAAACTTCTTCCAGGCTTGATATCTATTGAACTAAAGGAAACACAACTCTGAAAACATTGACAAAAACAGATGAGATAATCCCTAAAGCCTCCTGTCACTATCAGCCAAAAGAGACTCAATGTATCCACAAACACTAAGTAAGTATTTACTGGGGTTTGTCATTCATACAGCATCCTTTGGAAAAAACAAGAAAAAAAAAAAATCTTGAAACATTCTTCCCCATGGAGCTACATAATCACCTATCTTTCTTCCTTCTGGCTCAGAAAGAGCCACATCCAACAAGTCACACAAATATTTGTTTATCTTGAAGAGGGTAAGTATACAAATGAAGTGAATGGGATTACACACACACTTAGAGTTAAACATATGCTTTGCTGGATGAGAGCCACAGATACCAGCAACTTATTTGGGCTGAGCCATAAACACGGTCTACAAAAAGATCCCAGTTCTTTGTCTAGATATTGCAATACAGGATCCCTTCTGTAGTGAACAAATCTGGTCGACAGTTTCTGTGTATTACTTCACTTTCTGATTGAGTTTTTTGCTCTGTTATTCATGGCAGGTAAGACCCGATAATCTCCTAACACACATAATACGATACGCTTTAAGACAAAAGATAATTAAAAAAACATATTTAAAGAGCACTTTCACTGTATTTTTAACCTCTTTAGCCTCTCCCTCACAGCCTTAGCAAATAAATAACAGTTATTGAACTTAAAATAATGACAGCATGCTTTATTCACTTGTTACTGGAGATAATTTTAAGGTTGTCAGAGACAGCAGAGAACTATTCTCCACAGTTTAGAAGTGCTCTTATCCAGACTCAACATCAATGATAAAAAGACCTAGTAGACTGCCAAGTCCTCTAAGTGCACAGCATGCACCGCCATACACAAATACTTTTGGAAAATGATATAGAAACTTTGACATGTCCTTTCAATAAGTATTCTTTTTCAGCCAGCTTGTAGCAAAATATCACATTTTTCAATTGGTGAAAAAACTACTTTAGCAATGGAAAGAACAATATATTTCCCTCTTATAAAAAGATACCTCCCTGTATAGAGTGGGAAACATCAAGTTCAGAGAGCAATGTCATGTTTGGTCATGAACAAACAGAAAAACTGAGTCACCCAGTACAGTTAAAATGTATTCTCTGCATGATAGCACTTTACTTAGACTGACCCATCTCTTACCCATCTTTCCTTTTGATCAGTCGTACTGTTATGCAGTGTTAGCAATGTGAATGAATCTCAGTTGCCTTAAATTCTCAAGCAGGAATATCAAGCATCAAACATTTGGCAATGCTCACATATGACGTGGGTAGTGACTGTCTGCCTGTGCATGGCATCTTAGAACGGTTCCTGTATGCCATACTGCAGGGCAGTAGGCACCACAGGACTTGTGAAGGGGGCTGTATCCCCTGCTTATTGCTGTTAATCCCGCTCCTGTCGTAGTTTAGTCCCGATCCGGAACAGACTACGCAGTCTCTCTCTCACTCCCCCAACCCTCCGAGAGAATAGGGAGAGATAATTTAAGAAAAGAGAGATAATTTAAGAAAAACGACTCGAGGTTTGAGATAAGGACAGGGAGAAATCCTTACCGTCACGGGCAAAACCAGACTCGACTTGGGGAAAACTATTCATTTATTACTACAACTAGCAGGATAATGAGACAGAGAAACAAGATAACCTCCTCCACCCCTCCCACTTCCCGAGCTTAA
>WHYT01017583.1:719381-735242 GCA_009806455.1 Tetrax tetrax
TATATACACTCTGTGGGATGTTGCTATGCAAAGAATTCCTGATTCAGCAAAACACACACTGAGCTTTGAACATGCTTGAGGAAGTAATTGCTGTAGCAACAGAAAAAATATTAAATCATTGAAGCACCAGTTAGCAAAAGCAGGATAAAGGAGGATGACATGTGTGAAGAGACAAAGTGAAATCAAACAAAAATAAACATTTGCCTGCTTGAATGGGAGCAGACTTCTATGGACTGATGTATAGATGCAGATTGGACACCTGCTCCAAGGAAACGTGTGATGAGAGGCAATATGTAACATCTCTGAGACCTCTTATGTGATGACCTCCTAAATTTACATACAAAAAGTAACTGTTAGCAGCAGCATATGGTCCCCTGATGCTCTATTGCTCCTCGCCGTTTCAGCTACTGCTGGCTGGACAGCACAGGGCAAAGAAAGGGAAAATGTTCCTTGGAAATGTTACTCCCAAGTGGCTATTGCTTTTAAAAGGTGTTTCTGTTAGTCATACGGAAAGCATGCCTGGGAAAAGCTTTTAGAAAGCATTTTTACAAAGCAAAGAATATCTGTGCAATATTAAATCTCAGCGAAGGCTGGAAACAATACAGAAATGTACCCGATACATTTAAAATGCAGGGAAAATGCATCTTTTGGTAAAATACTTCTCTAGTTTGCCTGTAAAAGGATCTTCCTCCTTGTCTGTGATATTAGCAGCTGCTACCGTTTCATCTTAAGGTTTCTCAAATCCTCAGAGTCCTGGAACATATTTTGTCATACATTCATAATGACCCACAAATTGTAAAAAAACAGAGCTGCCTCTAGCCCATTGGCCATGAAATCCTTCTCTAGTGGTTCCAATCTTTTATGGCCTTGTTAAATTGCCCAAGCCAAATCATTTGTCAGACTTACCCAGGAATAAAATTGTTTTATGCTCTTGTCAAGTGTCATCCAGATCTGACAGCAGCATTCAGTGTTGTGTAATTCTCCAAACCCAAATTGGAAAACAAAGCCACCATCACCTTTAGACATGGGAAATTACTGTAGTGAATTTTATAAGGGCTAAAATTCACATGTGCTGGTTCATTAGTTCTGTCCAGTGTTTCCTTTGAATGTCTTCTGGATCCAGACATCTAGCTCAAGAATTTTTCATATATTTTGTGTAGAGGTCAGCTGCAGAAGCTGAACTTGAATTTTTCCTAATTACATCTGCATTTGACTGTAAAAGACTTGAAGCTATGCCACTACTGTTTCTCTTTATTTCCTCTTTTTTCCACTTACTAGCAGAAAAAAAAAAAAAAAAGGGGGGGGGGGGATTGGCTTAAATTTTAAACTCGTGCTGGTATTTCAGACCAGCAGGCTTAAATCAAACTGACAGGTTCTGCTGTGGGGTTTTCTAGACAGTAGGGAGCACACTTCCTTTATTTTTCAGCAGCTGTGCTGGCCATCTCCAGTAAAATCCTCTGCATTTCAAAAGAGGCTATAAATGAAATGCTTGTGATGCGGCTGTGCCAGACAGACAGGGAGATCACTATGTGAAAAAAACTTTATAGCTGCACTTCTGATGGGGATTGGCTTGCGTGGACTGGTGGCAAACCCTGCACCATGGCCCAGGGACACGTTTCTGATCCCCACGCTGTAGAGCCACCATTTAATTAAATATTGCACAGCTTAAAATCTTTATAGGATTTGATTTTTAGAATATGTAGAAATTTCTAGCCTAATGTACTTAGGATTCAAATATATGCAGTTAATTGATGTTTCCTGTGGCTTCCAGATGGTCTAAAAGGAACATTTTATATTGCCCTGATTACTACTAGCACAAGAAAGAGATTTCAGGAAGGAAATGGAGCACTTCAACCTGAGACAAGTAGTTGCAATAAAGCCTATGAGTAGTCAGGGCGGTCACAGAGAAAAGGAAAGGACCATCTGGGTGTTCTGCTCTGCCATCAGGATGTCATTCTTGCCTTGGTCCCTTTTTTTAATGATTTTTAGTGTTAGGAAAGATAGAGACAATTATAAGCAATTTCATGTGTTTTTACCTGATAGGAGAGGAAAACTGCTGCAATGACTGAGCTGCCTACATGGAAATTACAGACAAGTTTGGCATCCATTTCTCCATAAAGGGAAGAAACCTGGTGGGGGTAGCATTGATCCTACTGTTGTCTCCCATGGGGATAGGAAGAGTCTGGTCCATGCATCTTGAATGCAGCGTGATCAGAAGGTGGTTGTATGTGAGTTGAGGGGTATATTTCTCAGCCATCAATGCCCTTGGGGTTGCCCCTAGTGGTTTTTTTAAGATGGGAGACTGTTATTTTACAGTTCTTGATATGTCCCTTCCAATTGTACGTGGCAGGCAACAGATCTAGCCCTGTGTCACCTAAGCAGAAGCCATTGCAATGACAGAAGTCCTGTGCTAAACAAACTTTTTCTTTACTTTTTCACTTCAAAGCCTGAAATCCTCAGTGACACAAGAAGCCTTTGGTGCACCACCCCACCCCACATCACCAACACCGTGTCCCACTTACGTCTAGCCTACACTGCTTTTCTCATCTTGTCTTCTGAGATATTCTTTCTTACTGCCTCCTTCCAGCCAGTCTGTAAGCTCATGGGTAGACTCCTTAACCTCAATCAAAGTGATAAAGTACCAGTGACTTCTTCTCCTGAGAGCTCGATTGACTCCTTACGGACAACACACAATGTGAGAACAGATCCACTCAAGCTGATGTGTGCATCCCGCACAGGCCTTGTCTTGCATGGCTGGCTGGAGGACCAGTAACTTGCTTTTATCCAACCTCTGATAACCTTGTCCAGATAAGCTTTGTGAAAGGCAGAACTTTGGAAAGACCTTCCTTTCCAGATAATTTTATGCTTTGCTCTATTTTTCTTTAAATTTGCTCTTTTCTGTTTTCCTTTCCTCTCCGTCAGTGGCAATCCCTACCCACTCCCACTTCTTCAGATGTATTTTAGGGTCATTCCCTGAAGGGCTCTTGCGGCCATGTTCAGAAGAGGACTGAAAAGCTAACACTGAAATTAGTGCCTCTAAGATCAAACCTCGATCTTGAAAACTCTTCTTTCCTACTGCTTGTCTCTGGAGGTGCCTGTTTTCCAAAAACACCATTGTTTTTGACATTAACATTTTGAAGGTGCCTAAACCTCATTCTTGTGGTACACTCAGAAACACCTCAGTCTTGACAAGATTGATCAGATTGCTGCCTACCCCTTATCTGGGCCTTGTGTTTTCAAACTGAGGTCATACCAATTACTCTCCACTAATACATCAACTTAGTGAGCAAATAATCATGATGGGCCTGACTTTTTAAGCAATTAAATTACTGGCTTTAGGTCTGACTGAATACAGCAGCTTCAGTGCAAGCTCCATCCATCAGAGAAAGGATACAGTCAACCCAGTCTGAAATCGCTCCAGAAGACAATACAAAGGGAAAAAACGTAAATATTCTTAGAAAATGATTTGAAAATCCATTTACATGAATGAACGCTCTGAATGTACTGCATGTCCTAGAAGTACTTGACTGCGTAGTCAGGAACAAAAATAGTGCTATCTGACCTACCTTCCCTATTAAGCAATTCAGTTCAAAGCTTGAGCCTGGGGTGTTAGGCAGTCTCACTGTACACAAACCTTTAAAAGATAAAAACATGTTTAGGAAACAGGGCCACGAACCCCAGGAAACGCCAGCTAGATCACAGGTCCCCTAAGACAGAAAGAGGCCCCGTTCTTCCCCAGGCAAATGATTTGTTGTGACTATTTCACGCTGCTCTGTGCACGATGAATCACACAGCTTCTATACTCATCTGCACCCTGGGTCACCCAGTGGGGATTCCTTCACTGCAGCCATTCAAGGCGAGACGCTATAATAAACCTTACTAATAATACTTCCCAGCTCCACTGCAACTTTTTCTGCAAGCACTTTGCAAAGAACAAGCAAACCATTCATCTAGAGAAGGATGGAAAAAATTTGGACAAGACAGTTTGCTCAGCTCTCGTATGCCTTTGCTCGCTATCAAACCACCTTAAGGGGTTTAGTGGTTTTTGGGGTTTTTTTGATATTTCAGTCTAATAAATGCCTTTCAGAAAAACACAAGAATGTATTAAATGGGTAAAAAAAATCCTGTTTCTCCAAGGCATTCCTCATCTCAGCTGGAGTATTTTTGTGGGCTTTAAACAGGGAAAAGCATACACTCTCTAAAGCTCACGAACATGCATGTGTTTCCCTGATGATGATGCACACAGGAGAAGTTAGCATCTAAAAGCAGAGGCATTTTTGCTGTGTTACCCTTCAGGGCTCATAGGATCATCTCCTATTTCAATTATCTCTGCTAGTAAGGACGGAGTGGAATTGGGGTTAGAAGGTGTACTGGGTCAGAGCAAAGGTTTTGCCATCTCTCCAGATCGGTTATTAAATCAGCCTTTGGCAGCAACCCATTTATTCAGCTTTCAGTCTCACTTTTGACTGGAGACCTGCTGGGAACCAGGGTGAAGACCCCTAACTTGTAACATGGCAGTAAGTAGTATAGGCCCCTTCGGTCCTGCCTGGCTGAGTGGGAGTTACGAAACAGGTCTCCATTAAGATGTTTCTAATTGAATTGGTCTGTAAGGGGAAGGCAACTTCTTCTCTGAAGACTTTGGCCTCAGTCTTGTTTGCTCCTTGCCCTCCATTTCCCCTGTCCCCCTGCTCCAGCAGAGAGGCAGAGGCGGAGGTCACTAGCTGCCCACACAGCCCCCTGCCCTGCAGCTCCCGGCCCTTAAAATCTCCTGACACAGACGGTCGCCTCTGGCTCCCTGCTCTGGAGGAGGGGGTCTGCCTGGGAGAGCAGCTGAGGAGGAAAAGAGAGGGAAGAGTTTTTTCTCCATCGATTTTAGCACACTGGCAAGATGCTGTGTCTGCCCAGCCAGGCAGAGCCGAGGGGGAGCCATGTGCTTGGCCCCCACGTTACTGGATCTTGCCTCTCATGGGATTTCTTTTCACTGCTACTCTCAGGAAAATTGTCTTGTAGAGCATCTTACAGCACTTTCCCTTTGTTTGTACCCAGATGCCTCTTACACCAGTGTAAATCCAGAGCCAGTGCATTGACTTCAAAGGAACAACAAGGTGGTACTGAGTCAGCAGGTTTGCCCGAGAGCAGAATCAGGCCCCTGGGGCCCACGCAAATTCGGGGCTGCGTGAGGTTCCTGCACATTTAAGAGCTGCATCACAAAGGCTGGGCCAGATTATCTGTCTTTACCACCCGGTGGAATAGCTTGATCTTTTAGGGCTGACAAAATCCCTCAGCGTGAGGCTGACCACAGAGAGCGAGGAGGCAAAGCCAGCGATTATGGCAGTCCCCAAAATAGAGTCTGAGGGGAGGGCGCATGGCCAGACACTGCTGAGCCCTGCCTGGGCTGGGCCCAGAGAGCTGCAGCCGGTTGCTGTAGCCCGGAATAGAGCAGGTGCACTGGGGCTTCTACAGGGCTACCTGGGAAGAGCAGGAGGAAAGCACTTCTTGCCACCACCAGCCAGCTGTAGTCCAGGAAAAAGGGGACGCTGCAGGCATGGCACTGTATTTACGCACTGAGCAGTAAGGATCACAAAGCTCAGAGGGTCCAGCAGAGACAGGACTGGCCGAAGGCTGTAAAACTGAAGGCAACGGGGTCCCCTCCTTTTGGAAAGGAAGCTTGCTCTGTTTTCATTCTGACAATGAAGAGTTAATTTTGCTAGATACCAGACACCTGGCCAGTTAGTCCGTTGTCCCTTCCCACACCAAACTGGACATTTTACCAACCAATTGGGGACCATGTGGCCCTGGGGGCTTGTGTTAGTAAAACACTTTCAGACCCTTCACAGACAGGCGGTATCACTGATGCGGGGTCAGTCAGCTGCACCATGCCTCATTTGCCTCCTTGGATTAATAGCACCTTTCTTCCTCTTCAGTGTTTTTTGGCGAATAAAAGCACTAAGGGACTCAGACGTGCCCCACATTGCCTGGATTAGGACACAGCACACCATCTGTTTTCTTAAAGAAGCCTATTGCCCTTTCCCTGGCTCTGCTTTGTCTCCTTCTTTAGCCTTTTTTTTGAGTAAGGTAACTTTATTTGTCATGCTGCCTTAGTGTTTAGACTAATGCAATATTATTAAATATTATCACACTAATTTGTCTGCCTCTTGCTTTCCAACGCTACAATATGGTGTGGCCCTGATCTCTGATTCTCCATGCACATACCATTTAAAAAATCAAATTAGAATGGCCTTCCCCAGAATCCATTCCTCTCTGTCACAGGTGATATTGATGTGAAATGTGGCTCCAATTAAATAATCCTGCTGTTGGGTAACTTTTCCAAAGAAGCTCCTTCTGGCTTGAAACATGTGTACACTTGGACTCAGCCCAAAGAAGACAGTCCCAACCCTACGGGTTCAGCTGCCTTCTCCTGCTTGACTTGTACAAGCAGATCCCACTTGTAATTTGGGTCCTTGTGTAATACAGCAACAGCTGCTGCTGGTCTACAGCACCTCATCCAACTGCCTGTCATGGAGAGAATGTTCCTACCAGCCAAACCATGCTGCACAGGCACAAGTGTGGCCTCTCTGATGGGTTGTTGGTAGAGGGAAGAGCAGGGACTGCTGCTTCCATGTCTGTGGATTCTGGAAGCAGGAGTTTGTACATAATTATAGAATCACAGAATCCTTTAGGTTGGAAAAAACCCTTTAGACCACCAAGTTCAACTGTTAAATAGTCTCATGATGGCCAGCACTTTCATAAAAGAGCAAGGCACCACCTCGTGTATCAGACCTGAAGTAACTTCACACATCTCAGACAGAAGCATAGAATCACACAAAACTGAGGTTGGAAGAGACTTCTGAATATCATCTAGTTCAACAAAGGGCTGGAGAGCGAACGCGATAATGGTTTGGAATGAAGTCTATCTCCTTCTGTGAGCTGGATGGGACTCTTACTCCTGTAATGAGTATCAGTGATGGCATGCTTTTCTTTAGAAGTGTATGCTAATTGGAGCTTTTAAGTCATCAGCAGCTCAGTTTTATTATAGCTAGACATGGTGGGCACCAAACTGACTGTCTGACTCTGCAAGACGGTCCCAGCCATGACAACTCTGCATATCAAGGACTAAAACATGGCTCCAGCTGAAAGCTCTTTGGTGGTTTTGGAGTTTTTTGTCATTATAGTTTAAATGAGTTAGGGCTCAGCTGGCATAGTTTTATTTAATCCTGGTTATTAGTCTCTGAAGTTTTTTTTTTAATTAAAGCCAGATCCTGATGCTGTTACTTCTGTGGAATCACCCCGGAGTCAGAGGGGCGACACAGAGAGCAGAGTGACACAGCTTGAATCTGGCCTGTAGATTATTAATTCCTCGGGGGCTGACAGTCTCATATCATTCGCCTGTGAAATGCCATTGCACTGTATAAACAATAAATAAATACAAATTTTCATCTTGCTTTTTAGTTTTTATTGTCTTCCAGACTTGGATGAAGCAACATTTCCCTGTGTTGTAAGAGCAATAATGTCCCAGACTCTCTAGGAGTTACATAGACAATATTATGCACCTGATTGAGCTAATTAACAAAGGAGAAGCCACGTTGTGAATGCAGCGTTTGCTTCCCACTGGCTCCTTGCATGCTGTGCCTATCAAAAGAGAACAGCAAACGTGTAGAGGAATGAAAGAAGCCTCTTTGATTGTGTGGACTTTCTAATAAGTGGCACTTTGCATTTTGTAGATCAAGGTCTGGAAATAACGCTGGCAGTAATTATGCACATGTGGCATGTCACCTTGATGCACTGGTATGGGATTGAAGGGAGGAACAAATTTACATAACTAATCACTGACAAACAAGATAAAGTGATTGCTATTAGCAAGTTAACTTTTCTCTACAATTACCACCCTGTGCTATCTGAGATACCCCACCTAGTATTTCTGTGAAGAACAAGGAATGCCTGCTGTGCTTCAGATATCGCCACGCTGCCTTTTTCGTGGCAAATCATAGAATATCCTGTTAATTTACTTCTCATCCCTGGCTGTGAAACTTGGAATCATCCCATGAGAAGAAACAGAGAGAACAAGGCTCTCTCCCTCTGGCATACACATGGATGGAGATTATGCACAAATATAAATTACAAAACTTGATGAATGGTCTTCAAAACTGGGCTTATTCAGAACACAACGTATAGGTAACCCAAAAGAACAGCTGATCACAAGTTTTACATGGGTTTTGGAATGGGATTACTTCAGTATTTTCAGGTTTCGAGGGCATGTATATTTCCATGATTTCCTCTGCAGCTGCTGAGCCAGGAAACACTGTCTTTATCCCTGAGATTCTCCAGTTGGTAACTGGGATCCTAGTGTTTGAGGTGTTGGCATTAAGTACTGTGAATCTCATCATTAAACCAGGCATTCCTTGCAGAGTGTGCTTCTCTCTGTCAGCTGGATGGCTCCTGTCTCTGGCAAATACACACTTCTTGTTGAGAAGAGAGTGACATAAGTTGCTGTGCCTGGAAGTGGCTGTGTGCGACTCCTTAGATCACTGACGGGATTGCTGAGCTCCATGCTGGTTTTCCGTTGATAATGACCTTCCTGTCTCCCTCCATGTGCTGCTTCATGTGCCTGACTTTCACCATTTACACTGTGAAGGGTAACGGTTTCTGCCTGCCAAACAGCTTCTTCACTTAAAAGCACCCTGCTTATCTATTCCTGTGGTTCCCCTCCTTGACTTTGGAGTTGGGACCCAAATGTGGCTGTTCAGCAGGCCAAGTTTAGTCTCAGGTCAGTGGCACCCTCTTCTCTGGTTCACAGAGGGATCAATGAAGCTGTTCCCTGGAGTGAAAGAGCTGGAAATAGCGCAAGGTGCTGCCCAAGTCGCTGGACGGCATGACAAGTGCTGGAGAGATACGTCTGGGTCCAGGGCTTTCTTGGTTTGCACCCCTGGGGCTGGGAGATTTTGCTCTGCAAAGTTTGTCTCATGTAAGGCCTATAGAAGAAGTGGCTGTAAAGATATGCTGAGGATAAACAGATGCAACTTCACGGAGTATTTCTAGGTCTTTTTTTTTTATTTCTTTGTTTTTATTTATAGCTCTTCTCAAACAAATGGGACTTTCAAACCCATTCTTTGAAAATAAAGAGAATCAGGCCAAAAATATTTCATTAACTGCACCATAATTTTTCTCCCTTCTATCTGGAACAGTTCTCAAAGAAAGGGAAGGCAACTGTGCACAATTAGCACAGACTATGCCAGATAATTGAAAAACAAAAATGGAGCGAAAGAATAAATAGCAGAGATGGAGAAAAGGTCCTCTTTGCCACATAAAGCCACAGAGAAAAAACAGAGGATAAGGCAAGGGCAACACAAATCCACTCTGGCTTCAGTTAGTAATATTTGGGCCTGAAAATTGTGTTTGCAAAATGTGTTCATCAGGGTAGCCTGGTTCATCTTAACCTTCATGTTTGTTCAAAGGTTCATTCTTCTCTGAGCCAGAGTCATGTTGGCAAAGCTCCTCTGGTCTGGAAACTGCAGAAGCGTACCAGATGGTACCAGAGGCATGATGTTATGGTGAGCTGGGAAGTCTTTTTGTCCTGCATGCAGCAGTGCTGAGCAATGACTGCAAAAGCATTTGCATGCTTGAGGTGGCCTTTTGTGCTGCTTGAGAGGCAGCTGCCCTGCCCAGGGAGCTTGTTGTGGCTCTGAGTTGGAAAGTCAACTCTAAAAGACATCAAGACTGTAAGGGAAGGCCCCACCATAATCATCTGTGACCCCACAGACCTAGACATTTTCTTGCACTGAAGTGCAGAAGATCAGGGAATATGTTCTGGTATGCAGAGACGCTGTCCTCACCCTATATGTTGTGGCTGAACTGGAAGCAAAGGGGATCCAGCAGCTCACATCCACATGGTGACCACAAAGCGGGAGGTACTGGGCAGGCTGAAGCATTGTAGCCTGCAAGAGAAGCAGAATGGTCAAGTGTTTGCTACGGTAGGCAGGGAATTTCTCCCAGAAAGCAGGGGAACATTCTATTCGGTCATCTTCAGGAGTCCAGGATCAGTTTGTGTAGGATGACCACCACAAGCGTTAATACAATTGAAGGTTTTCTGAGAGCTAGACTCACACTGGACTGACGACAGTGGGTATAAGGGCCAGTGAAAGGAAAGAGCTCTACTCTGAACAGCTGTAGTCCATTTTTTTTTCTGCTAATTTCAGAGGGGGCAGGGCTCTGGAGAGTTAAGGAAAGGTCATTAACTTTTGTCAGGTTTTGATGATCATTGCTGTGGGGAAAAACTGTATTTGTCTGCAGTAAGAAAGGGATGACTTGGCTTTCTATGAAGTTTATGTCAGGAGACATTTTGTCTTTATTGTACAGAGAAGAGAAGAAATGGGGTCTATATGGAGGACATATGCAGACGGTGATTTAAGTGATTCTCTCTGGAAATGACCCCACCCCCCGGCTTCTTGAATGAGCCACTTTGCAAAGCAGAAAAGAAGGCAGCAAACAGATAACAGAATAGAAAGTCAGTGTGATATCTGTCTTGAGTGTATGCTTATGTTTCACTTTCTGATCTGTGAGTTTTTCAGGCACAAAATGACTAAATTTCAACAAGTTCAAATCATGCCTCGGATCATCCTATACAGCAAGTTGTTTACCCACTATATTACAGACAAGTAATTTCAATATTGACAGATTGGCTAAAGCCCAAACTTGATATGCTGCTATTAGCATATTTTTACTGTTTCTGTGCTTACAAAGAAACCAGAATGTTCCCTGGCAGTCAAAGCTAATAAGTATGCAAATCATGATCTGTGCTTATAGGCACGCTCTTTTTTGGTACATGAATCAGTATGCCAATTTGGCACTCCCCTTTCTGATCAGAGATAAACAAAGCTGCAGGGATTAGGGTGACAGATAATTTCTTCTGAAAACCGTATGGGTTTTGAAACACGCAGAATTGTGTTTAATCCCCGTTACTCTGCACAGTGGATTTGCTATAGGAGAAGCTGCTGATCAAAGGGCTAGTACACATGTCTCTGTGCCAGAATACGTGAACTTCTGAGGCTTTCTACTCTCTTAAGGTCACTTTTAAGCTTGTATCTTCAAGAGCTGAGAAACAGATTTGTATCTAATGATTTTAGGGACTGAAAGGAGATATACAGTACTATGGGGTCTATATGAACCAAGAGCACATGAAAGAAGACCTTAGCACAATCAGTGATTGTGGGCAGCATGTGTATATTTCTCAAGCTCCCATATTTCCTATCTGGGCACTCTCTTCAGTCATGACCATCACAGTGTAGCTCACATCTCCTGACTATCCCCTGCAGACTACTTTTCCTTGTATTGCTGAGCTCTGGCACACGAACCTGTGTGACAGGAGCATATAAGGGAAATGGCATCACCTTTTCTGTGCTGTCAGTGCTGCTTTTCAACTGCGGGGCCACTATTCCCCTCCTTCAAAAGAGTGATTTGAGAGTGGACATCTAAAAATCAGCAAGGCATTTAGACATTACAGCAGTGGAGGTCACTGGAGCAGATAAACAGACAAAATTATACTGGAAGATCAAAAGGAAAACTTATGACTCCTTTCATGTTGCAGGTATTTCTTCTTCTCAGCCTCAGCCAGTCCATCATGTCTCACTAGCTCTTTGTTATCTGCACTCAACTTCCCTCTACGTACAGTAATAGCTGCTTTAAGTCCCAAGGTATAACTCTTTCATCTCAACTAACACTCCTTTAAGAGTACCAGCAAAAAGGCTGCTAAGTCATCCCTGTTGAATGTAAACGAGAGTCTCTCCAGTGTTTGAATATCAATGTATTTGATCTTGAGTCAGGCCACATAGTGATGATGATTTGGGAACTTCTTTGTGTGTGCTGCTGCTGATAATTCCTTTTGTAATTCTTGTTATTGTCTTCTCACTTGGAGAGCTTGAACGTGCGGCTTGCTTTCTGTTGCTCGTTTTTGCCTAGAGAAGTAAAATGAGCTTACTTTTTTCTTTTCCTCTGGCCTCCTTGGGTTAGATGCAAGCCTTCATTGTTTTGGAAACCCTCTGAACTCACTGGGGAAACTTACCCTGTAGAGCAATCTAGATTGTAATATATGATGAAATGCAAAAATAGCCAGTGCACAGGAAGCCCTGAAGTTGCCTGCACCCTAGGGGAATGCCAGCTCAGATGATGCATCTTTAGAAGTCTGATGTATGTTTCCAGCTGCCAGGGTCTTGCTGAACATCTGGCAGGGCCATGTGCTGTATCAG
This sequence comes from Tetrax tetrax, assembly GCA_009806455.1. Lineage (NCBI taxonomy): Eukaryota > Metazoa > Chordata > Aves > Otidiformes > Otididae > Tetrax > Tetrax tetrax. The sequence continues at coordinate 731,621 of WHYT01017583.1, forward strand.
GACCATGTGCGACCTCACAGGACCTTAATTGTCTGATGTGACTTAGGATCATAGAATAGATTGTGTTGGAAGGGACAATTTGTTCAATTGGCGAACGTCTAATCTTGGATTTAGAAGTCCTGATCTCTGTTTTCCACCATGTGACAGATGTATTGGGACTAATAGTTTAATCTCTGTGGGCTTCACTTCCATTTTCTAAAAGAGTTGCATTTTGTACTCGCTGTAACAACAGATAAAGAATTCAAAGCACTCAGGTATGACTTAGGGCAAAAAAGGTACCCTATGCTGGGAAATGTTTGAAGGGAAAAAATTAAAACCCAAGAGAAAAGAGAAGGTAGAGTTCTTAATGAAGATATAGAAGAGATCATTGAGATCAAAATAAGGGGAAAAAAATAGGATGTTTTGGAAAAACAAAGCATACAAAACAAAGCCCGCTCCTGCAGAAAAAAAAAAAAAAAGATGAGAATGGTTTCAATCTGTGCAATCTGTGGAATTGTTGGTTAATGTTCAGGTTGATCCCATGTCTCTTAGATACACGGACTTCCTGTTCAGCTGTAATACTAATAAATGGCCTTATAAAGGAGGTTTTCTACTCATTGTGCCGTTAACAAATGTACAGAGGAAAATTTACAGCAGACTACTCAGATGTCTTACAAGACAAAATAATCACATCGTGGCTGGTCTTAGGTTGTTAAGACTTGATAGAAGGTTGTCAGTGACATGGAGCCCAAATGTGTCCTTGAATATATGTCAACTGCACTTAAAGAGCAGCCTACAGAACAACCCTAAGCCACGAGTCCTTCACATTCATCCCATTTTCTAGCCAGCCACCAGCTAATCCTTTCCATAGTGGGCTGCATTGCAAGCAGCGAAGAAGAGCACATCTACACCTGTGTTTTATTACACTTTGTCTTGCAGAGATGATGGGAAGTATAGAATCTGCACTGCTGGAAGGAAGAAGAAAGAGGGGGTTAGACATCCACACTAAGATTTAAAAACGGAGACAATACACTTCCTGAAGACTCCTAACTGACAAAACATTCACCACTCATGAGAACATTGGTTTTCCAAGTGATAAGTCAAATCCTGAGGAAAGTGCCAAGGCTTCTGGTGAGAAATTGCATTCAATACTTAGGCCACTGACCACACAATTAGTAACACTTTGTTAGAGTGGAGCTACTATTTCTGCCAACAGTCTAACTGTACTGGACATTGTCTCAATGGATATTGGGCTCAATATCCATGACAAAGTAACCCCTGTCCAAGCCAAAGACTGAATAAAAAGATTATGCTGTGTTGCCTTGGTTTTACGTAGTCTCTCAAATGTCAATTAACACCTCAGACTCCTGTGCAGAAAACAACGGTGTAATGGAGATATTCTCAATTCTCCTGCAGGATCTTGCAATGTCTTCCTAAGGAGGGTAGATAAGGGCGTAAGAGACATTAATTTCTGTGTTACAGAGAGAGAGGGAGTAGAGCTATCCAAGAGAAGGATCTAGGTTTCCTTTTAATAAAGATGTGCTTGACAGAGCAGTGAAGCTAAGATAATCTTTTTCATGGGAATGTGGTAATGTAATGAAGTTTTGCAGGAAAACTATCCTAAACAGATCTTCCACTTGCCTGCATTCCTGAAGGAACAGGATAGTTCTGCCGATGCTTCTGAATCAGCATTTGCAAATACTTCCTGCAGCTATTTTGTTTGCTTATATAATGACCAGGGCTTGGCCTGCCTATTGTAATTAATAATTTAGGAAGAAAAGAGCATGAATATCTATTAAGGTGTAGATCTTAATGCTTTTTTTTGCTCTTTAAAGAATGAATATTGGAAAAATACCTAACTTTGCATTATATATCAGGATCTACACTCAAACTGATAATTTAGTCTCTTAAAAATACTAGCATTGTATGGGTCTCAAGAAGGCCTCATATAAGTGCATGAATAGCTTATGTTAATATGAAGCAAATTATGCCTTCTAAACCTTATACCATATGGATTTAGAACGATCCATTACTGTAGCCAAAGGAACCATTTTGATGATCTAAACTGACCACCTTCCTAACAAAGGTGAAAGAACCAATCGCATAACCCACTGTTATTTGTGTTATGTGGTGGAAAGACATGCAACTTAAACTTCAACATATCAGCTACATGAAGATCTATCATACCCCTAGACAGGTTATTTCAACAGTTAATTAGCCTGACAATTTTTGTGTCTCTTTAGGAATGTGATCTGGTCTCCAAAAACTGGCTCCCAAGATACCATTCCCAAAGGCTTCCTGACTCTTTCCTGGGTAGACCTTTCTAAACTGTGGTCAAGCAAACTTTTAACTTGAGATAGAGGTAAACTAAATGTATCTTGGGTCTCTTGGAGGAATTAATTATCTTACACTGAGAGATATTTCTAAGTTCTAAGCACCCCTAGATATCTTTTCTGGCCTCTTTTGAATTTTACAACTTATTTTGTGAAATGTGGAAAACAAGACGGACGTAAATATTCCAGAAAGGGCCTCATGAGAGCCATTCACAGAACTGAAGTTGTCTCTTTACGCTTCTATGAAATCCTATTGCTTGCCCATACCACATATATACTTTAACAAACGGCCACAGCAATGCACTTGGAGTAGCTCTAAGTGTCTGTCACTGCTCCTAAATTGGTGCGAGGCAATCTGCACTCCAGCATACATCACCTGCAGCTGGCAGAGTGCATGGAAGACAGGCAAAGTCATGGTATTATCTTGATGGAACTAGATCCTAGTTATTTTAATGTAATTACTGAGTGGCATATGTTGGTTTTTCTTGTGTTTTTTTTTTTTTTTAAAAAATATTGCACAAACATATTTCGCAGTCCTTTTCAGCCCTTGGTAAGGGAAAGCTTCTCCTCCCTTAAGCTAAATCTTTGTGAGGATCATAATTCTCTCCACCATTCTTTTGAGCTCTCTGTGATATGGAGACCATCATAGGGACTTTTTTGGATGCTCTGCACTCTTCTTCAGGTCAAGATTGGTATCCTCAGCACTCTAAGCATTTTTTTCAGCCATTCTAGGAAAGACTAGGAAAGACTGACAAGTAAGCTATCACTACAATGCGACTTGCTGATTTTTGTCATGGCAACTTTAGTTGTGAGCAAAGTAGTAACTACATTAAAGAAGGAGTCTTTTGCCCAAAAGAAAAAGGTTAATTTTTCAGTTTGCCTGTTGCAGTAGCTAAGAGTGTTCCCCATACAAGTCCTCTGTCTATATACACTCTGTGGGATGTTGCTATGCAAAGAATTCCTGATTCAGCAAAACACACACTGAGCTTTGAACATGCTTGAGGAAGTAATTGCTGTAGCAACAGAAAAAATATTAAATCATTGAAGCACCAGTTAGCAAAAGCAGGATAAAGGAGGATGACATGTGTGAAGAGACAAAGTGAAATCAAACAAAAATAAACATTTGCCTGCTTGAATGGGAGCAGACTTCTATGGACTGATGTATAGATGCAGATTGGACACCTGCTCCAAGGAAACGTGTGATGAGAGGCAATATGTAACATCTCTGAGACCTCTTATGTGATGACCTCCTAAATTTACATACAAAAAGTAACTGTTAGCAGCAGCATATGGTCCCCTGATGCTCTATT
>WHYT01017583.1:735302-845551 GCA_009806455.1 Tetrax tetrax
AAAAAAAAAAAAAAAAAAGGTGTAAATAAATGAGAAAACAACCTAAATACCAGAACACGTTTCTTCCCTGGTTGAAGCGTTGATAATCAGTATGTGCTTTGTGGCATGAGGGCAATTGGATTTGAGATAGCTAACCCTTGCACTAAATGGTGTCAGTGCTTGCTGAGCAATAAAGCTGCTCTGCTGCCACTGCTCCTTCAGAAGCAGCCTCCCATTCCTGGTACCAGAACCAGCCATCATCAGGGAACACTGGAGATCCCAAGTGATTTCCGATGTTGTGTAATACTTCATCTGAAAGCCTGCTTCCCTCCTCTTTTCCCTTATTAAGGGTCATGAAACCTTGGAGACTTGTGCATACTCCTATCTTTAAGCAAGTCTCATCTAATGAACATGTAAAATGGATAAGGTGAAATGTCTGTGTAAGCCTTCCCAAGATGAAATTGTAGCCTTGCTGGAGTCAGTCTCCCAGTGGCTCTACTGGACTTAGAACAGCAGCTGCATGTGTCACAGGTTTCTAAATATTTTAAATGCTTTCTCAAAAGTCCTTTTTTTTCCTGGAAAAAAAAAGAGTCAATGGTAGAAGTAAAATCCAAACCCCAGTGCAACCACGCACATCTGCAGCAAATCTGTACCCAGCAGCCGGGGCGGGTGCATGGCACTACGCAGCGAGCCGTGCCTAACAGCCTCTCTCCATACGCCACATTCCACAGTCACCACAACTTATACATACGGCTTTCTGAAAAAAAGCCCAAGAAGCACAAATGAGTGCAAACAAGTTCAGCGTACCACTCTTCAACTGCTGTGTCGCGTATTCCTGCCTTCAAAGAGTCCTGCCCTGTATTTAGGAAGCTTCTCCCAGCTGGTTATCTCCATGCAACTTGAAAGCACAGGACTGCAGAAACCTTTTGCTGCAGTTAAGTATAATTACTCCGCCGCTGTCTTTTCTTCTTTATTCTCCAACTAGAGAAACAAAGGAGAAAAGTTAATCACGAAGTTCTGCCACCTTTATTTAAGTTAATGTTGTGGTTTTGTTTAGTGAGGAGCTCTTTTGTGCCTGAATAGTCATCTGGGTTCTTCCTGGCTGAATACTGTACTGCTTAATTTGGGAAAGAGGAATGGAGAGAGATGTGAAATGAGTTGTCTCAAGATTTGATAAAGGAGACAGAGATAAAACCTACTGGTCCTCAATTTATAGTCTGAAATTGTTGTAAGAGTAAGTAATCAATGCAACAAGACTTTTCTGCTGGGCATTGGCAGTAGTTCGCTCAGCAGTGTTTTATATCATCTTTCACAAATCCACCACGTTAATCTAATCCAGAGCAAATTCGAGCTTTTGGGGGGCATTGGTATCTCTTTTCTAAACTCATAATGATGAAAAATCGTTTGTGTATATGACTTAAAGAAAGGAAAGAAAAGGTACTGTTGAATTCTCACTGGTTTACCACCGTTATCAAAGAAGTTCTCTTTCTCCCAGTGCCATCTGTACCTTCCTAATCAGTGCTGAAAGTGGTGCAAAGGCAAGCGCTAGGCTTTTGCCTGTGGCGAGTTGATAACATCGACACATAAGTTGATGATGGTTTTGGCAGTTTTGAGGGATTTTGTCCTTCTCAAATCTGTAAGCCCTTATTAATACTTTCCACACAGATGTCTAAGCCACAGGTAATATTTTTCTACTAAAACTGTGGCTACACTTTTTCAACAGATTTTAATGGATTATGCACTCACCTTGATCAACTCCGCCATTCCTCCCACAAAATGCATTACAAAACAGGGGAAAAAAAGTGTTCCCAGATAATTTGCAGGAGCGCATTATACTTGCTCAGTGCTGCCTAACAATTAGTGTCACTTGGCATGTTACTGTCTTTTTCCTTCTAGAAGCAAATTCAATAGCTGTTTCAACATAATGGGGGTAGTTTTGGCAGCTATGTGACCCAGATACAAGCCTCAGTTTGAGTGTATTTTCAGCCTTGCTGTCTTGGCTTATCTCAGGGTTGGGAATCTGAAGCTCTCTGTAAGCATCCAGCTGCAGTGGAGTTAGGCAGCTGGAGTCCTGGCTGCTTGCTTAGGGCAAAACGTTACGGGCCAAGCTGCATAGAAAATGCCCTTGGCAAGCACTCAATGGAAGGAGAGGAGAGGAGAGGAGAGGAGAGGAGGCAGTAACTGTGAGTAAAACAGATCCTGGAAATAAGGAGGAAAAGGCTTTGCTGCACCTGAGCTGGGGAGATGCTCTTATTATGGGGGCAAAGTTATCTGAATAAAAGGGTTTGGGTTTGGTTTCCAGCTTTGCTTTGAGATCCCTCTCAGCTCAGCAGAGTGCAGGGCAAACAGAAATAGCATAAAGCTCCCTTCTGCTCCCAGTGCCGGACCAGGGAGCTCTGCAAAACCTAGAATGGATTAAGGGGGAGTGTTAACCGGGGGATTCACACCATCCTGCTTTCATCACCTCCTAGTCTGGGGAAGGGCGGTATCCCGTCAGAAGGTGATTTAGAGCAGGGCTGGGTGCTGCCCTGAATGTCTCTGCTCTGCCCACACAGAGCTCTACAGGAATAGGAGCCAGCAAGTCAAGTGCCTCTAAAGGGGCACTGTGTTCATTTTCCTGCCTCCAACTGCTGCCTCTGCCAGCGATGTGCCAGTGTGACACACAGCCTGCCTTATCCTCTCCCTGGCTTCCTCATTATACTGAATTATGTAGGCTGGCAGAAAGGTGGCTGCGCCAGCTTGTTGTCACCTAAGAAAGCTCCTGTGTCGTGGGGAGTCTTTGACGGCTTCATTTGGGCAGCTTTGTTTGTTCTCTGTGCCGCATTGGCAGGACAAATGGGTGGAAACTGGACCATCTATCCAACCTCCAACATATGATCCGGGATAAGCTGGTTATGGTAACATTTCCCCTGCATTTTGTGACCACTGCATGGGTGGGAGTTGGCATGACTCAGTGCCACCTGCATGTTCCTTATTGTGCTGCGAATTGTGTCCAGCAACACTGGGGAGGAGACCTAGTGAGTGACAACAGTGCAAACAGGTTGAGAGAATGACTGTGGAGTTGGAAAACATGCCAGGTATTTCTAAGTCCAAATCTCTGCACTTAAACACATCAGTCACGATGACTGGACCAAGAGAGCCTGCTGACTGCTGGCTGGCGGTTCTCAAACACTGTTCTTACTGTCACTCTCCGAGTCACTTTGGGCAAACTTTACCATGACCACAGAGGCTTTGTATGAAGAATGCACACAGCTGAAGAGCTCAAAGCAAGGATTTACTATCTAATATACACAACTGATAGCTAAGAATATTGAACTGATTGAGGTGAGGCACTCATATGGTTACAACCATAGAGCACCTGTGAAGTGGAGTGGAGGTCTCAAAATGGCCTGAGCTTCCCCAGCACGGCAAACATACCAGCGGTTGGTCGAGGTCTGGAGCCACTTCTTTGGCTATCTTTTGTGTTTTGGTTTTGTCCTGTCTGGTGTGGGTTGCTCCTTCCCCACACAAGTTTCTGACAGCCTCTGGTGGTGGACAGGCTTGAGCAGGAGTGTGGACAGACAGCTCTTGCTGTCGACTGGAGACCCAAAACTGTAGGGCATGGCAAACTAATGACCTTTGGTTTTGTCCACCTTCATAGACACTTACTGGGCTACAGGGGCACATGCCTTTCAGTTGCCTTGCAGGTCCCAGCCAGAACATTTCCTATATTTGTCTGCCGCCTTTTGGAGCAGTCTGCCACAGACAATACCCCCCAAAAGACTTCTGCAGACATTTTGACCTAACAAATCAATGAGGGACCCCCAAATAATCCCAGTAAGCCACTCTATAGATTTCCTTGCTGGCCATTTTGACCACTAGCCCTGGTAGGAAAGACCAACCTGTATGTCTGCATTCGTGCTCTTCTCTAATGGAGTGCTGTAAGGTGACAGCAGTCTTGTGGCCAAGTCCCTGCCAGATGCTCCACTATGTAAGGCAATACAGTTTGCTTGTATTTAAGAGCAGAAGAATGTTTTGTTCTGACAACAATGTAAGCATACATCTTAGCTGACCTGAAAATTCCCTTCTAGCTCAATGACTCAAGATCCCAAGGATGATCACAAGGTTGCACAATGGGGTTTAACTCTGCAGTCTAGGGAGCTAGTGGTAGGGCACAGAGAATAGATATTTGCAACGTATGTGGGAGACTTTAGGATCTGAGGGCGGTGTAGGGCAGTTGCAGCTCTTCTTCCTCCCTCCTCTACCTATCTTCAATCACCAGGCAAACTGGTCCAAGTCTAATGACAGGCATGTGGATGGGATGCATATGTGAGAATGAGGACTTGCAATATAGTGCATCCTATCCAGCATGGACCTTAAACAGCAAACCCTACCCAAGGGATGGCTTAATTTAGGTGTGTGTTGCCTCTGAATGGTGTTTTGCCAAGTGCACCTTTACAGGAAAGTGATGGAGTCTTGATCTATCAGCAACTAACAGAGCTGGCTCCGACTACTTAAACTTAAAAATGGAGGGAAGTAGATTTAGATTGGATATTAAGAAAAAAATTTTTACAATGCGAGTTGTAGAAAACTGACACAGGTTGCCCAGAGAGGTGGTGGATGCCTCAGCCCTGGAAACGTTCAATGCCAGGCTGGATGAGGCTCTGAGCAACCTGATCTGGTTGGAGATGTCCCTGCTCCTTGCAGGGGGGTTGGACTAGATGACCTTTGAAGGTCCCTTCCAACTCTAACAATTCTATGATTCTATGATTCCATTGCCCTGATTACTGCAGTGCACAGTGGGTGAGGAGTTAGCCCATTAGGAAACGTGCATATTGTGCAAGACATAAAGAATTATTTGTACTTATTCATATCCCCTAACTGATGACTTCAAACCACAGAATGAATGAATGAAGTTTCCAAAATCCTCAGGCAGAAATTTACTGTGGTTATCTTCTTGCTTTTTCTTGTTTAAGCAAATGGGGAGAAACAAGGCATAAAGTGTCCAGTTCTGCTGCACCTATTTTACATATTGAAGAAGTGTTTAATTCCAGAAATGGAGGATATTTTAAAGAGAACATGGTCCAATTAGTTCAAAGAAAATATCAGCTACATATGTGGTTGATACAGATAAAGCTTACACATATATAAGCATGCTGGTCATTCTTTTCCAGCTGTAGGTTCTCATTAGAGTTCCCCAACCCTGTGACACCAGCATCCACTCCATCTGTGTCAAGCACATGAGTAGATTTATTCACTTAAAGTGAAGAATACTTAAGATGCTTAAAGTGAAGCATATCCTTCAGGGTTATGCTGGACAAAGGCCAAAGATGTGCAGTGTTGCTCCTGTCTTATCACATACACGAGACATCCACTAATAAACAAATAAAACAAGTTCTGTCATGTGCTAATGGCATTTTTTTCCCTCAATTTGCTAGCGTACGTGTTTTCCAGTGCAGATGTTTTTGAATGCAAACAAGGAGAAAACAGCGCTAAAGTGGTCAACATTTTGGTTTTCATTTCATTCCCAAATTACAATTTTAAGAATGATTTCCCCTTAAATCTTGCATCTGTGTGTGCCTTGGCACCTAAAATGGCACCATTTGTGGAGCCCTGAAAGGAGCAGAAGTGCTGACACATACAGCTTCACTCCAGCTATGGGAAAGTGCTGTTATAATTAATTCCAGGGATTCTCTTCATTGCTGGTAAAATTATGATGTATTTTCTCCCTGTAACCTGAAAAATAGCTGCAGGGTTGAATTTTTGTCCTAACCCTTACTTTTCATTTCACATGTGTTGAGAAATGAACACGTTTTTTTGAACTTTGATCCTCTGCCAAAACTTGAATAAGCAGCAGTTTGTGAAATAATATGTTTCTCCTAATTTATGCAAAGAATGGGAAAGCATTTGCACTAACGCTACAGATGGCTGTGCCCTGTCTGTAGCAGCCACGTAAACACATTAGTGGAGATCTAAAACTTCAGTGCTCTTATAACACAGCTACAGCACCTAGCAGCTCTATTGGTCTAAAAACAATGGCTCTGCCGCCCTGAGAAAAATTGTCTGAGCAACCTGATCTGGTTGGAGATGTCCCTGCTCCTTTCAGGGGTCTGGATTAGATGACCTTTAAAGATCCCTTCCAACCCAAACCATTCTATGATCCTATTTCTTTTGGGTTCCCATTATGTTTTCTGAAGCACTCTAGAAGTCAATGATGCACGAGACTTGGGTAATGCTGAGAAAAGCTGTTGAAGATCTGTATGGATTTTAGGTTGAATAACCCTGTTTTCTGAGCCTACTGCCCGTGCCAGGCACATCTTGCACTACAAAAGATCACTAATATTAGCTCCTGCCCCTAGTTAAAAATGATCAGCTGTGAAGCTAGACGAGAGGTTGGTTCCATGCTGAGATGGAGGGATGGCTGTGCAATCAACAGGGACCTTTTCCCTAGAGTCAGCAAGCTTTGGATAAAGCCTTTGGCTATCAAGAGTTTTCCGAGGCCATCGATCACGCCTCTAAGAGCACGCAGGGCTCCCTCAGTGGCTGTTCCGATGGAGAGGGAGTTGGACCATTCAAGTCTAGAGAAAACATGGTTGCAACATGAAAGCTGTAACGTGCCAGATGTCCAAAAGCAGGGGGGTGAGCAGGCTAGCCAGCTCCTTTGTGAAGTGACTCCTCGTACTATTTATCCTTCTTCAGCAGCAGCTCTAACAGCTTTCTTACAGTGCTTAAACAGATACATAGTAAATAGAGGATCAACTGAAAATGACCATTACAGTCCCGATGAGCTAAAAAGGCTGCATTAATGTACAATTTGAACATATTTCTTCCCCACTTCTAGAACATTTGTGGTTGCACTGAGCATCACAGCATCTTGGATGTGTGCACGTGTCTCGAGCAGGCTCAGGATTTGGGCAGTGTCTCTCATGAGCAGATAACGGCTTCTTGCTTGAGCATATTTCACTGGATGACAAAGCGCAAGGTTGCATAAAACCTTGGCAGAATGTCTCTGGGTAAGTCGCTGACAACCTGTGTTTCAGCCCATTCCTCCTGCTGTTTGGAGCACGTCTGCTGCATACACTGTAAATATGGAGCCTACTTATGCGCAGAGAACAAGGAGTCTGATGGATGGCAAAGAAATATAATTTATAGGGAAGTAACCTGAGAAGCTGCACTGGAATCTTTTCTCCCATAAATAATGTGCCTTTTAACCTGATGTTGAACATCCAAGTCTTGTGTGGAAGCATGTTACAGTGAAATTCCTCGCTGTGTTACCTCGGTGGAATTCACACAGCACAGGCAATGTAGGCTGTGTAATGGCTTTGGATGGAAATGCAGAACTGAAATACTGAAGAACCTCACTTTCTTGAAAATTGCTGTTCAGGAAAGGGCCAAAAAAACTCGGGCTAAAGCAGAGACCCTGTGGGACTTTCCGTGCCAGGCCTGCTGTTTGTCAGAGCTCGTGGCAACAGCTTGGGTGCATGGACTGCCCGGATCTCACACACTCCCCTAGTCTTTTCCTCTGCTTTTTATTAATCTTCTTTTGTAAGGCTCCTCCCAGTTATAAGCTTCAGCTCTGGCTTCTCATTAATTGCTACTTAAGAACTGGACTGGCTCTTTGGACAATTAATAGCCTAATAAGTGAAGGAGCCTTTCTCCTCTGGGTAGGAAATTCAAACCCAATGCACAGCGGCACTCTGGGGAAGTAATTAGCACCAGAAGGCTCATCAGCAGCCACTGAAATGCGGTGGGTACCCTCATTCCCCTCCTTTCTGCACAAGGCACCGTGTCACCAGCTACGACATCCCCTGTGCTCCCACAGCCACAGAGGAGCAGACTGATCCAGGCAATGAAACGGCTCCTGAGCCCTCCTAGGCTCCATGGCACCATGTCACCCAACACTGGCGGTGGCACCAGCTTGCTCCTGCCTTAAGCTTGAGACGAGCCCCGCGAGTGCTGCCAGTATCTGCAGGCCAGACAGATAGACCTGGGCTTGTGCCCAGCACGGGCTGTACTTGAGGTGGACGAACGGCGTCGAGGTTTCATCTGCCCGCCCAGCCGCCTCGGACAACTTAAAAAGCATTTGCCTGGAGCACTCATATTCAGATTGAAGCCTTATTTCTTATGCAGCTTCAATTACATTCTAGCTTGGCGTTACTTATTCTCTGTGACCCAAATTAATGTTTCTGCTTTAATTATCCGTGTCAGACTGAGTGCAGAGAGAACTCAGTGCTTGTGGAAGTTGTTGGAATCGCAGCAGTGAAAATGGAGGCCCCGGCCCCACACAACAGCAGCTTGAAGGACGACTTGTTCAAATCCATGCACCCCTCATCTGTCCCTTCCCAGGGTTGGGGACCCTGCTTGTGCCATCCTCATGAGCTGGTGCACGTACGCATTGTCTATCTGCAGATGCTGCCAACAACGTCTTGCAATTTTATTCTTGCACCTACAATGCTGAACACGTGTGGATGCAATGAAAAATCCAATCATTGTCTCAAAGTCCAATTCATATTTAAAATGCATTTCCATTTTGCCCACTGCACTCCACACAGTAACTGCAGGTGGCTGCGGGAAACCTGCACCTGTATTTCATAGGAAACTGCTCCCCTCAATATTCCTGTCTGTTCACAGAAGGGACGCAAAAACCCCCAGTGTCATAGAATCATAGAATGGTTTGGGTTGGAAGAAACCTTCAAAGGCAGTCCCATCCAACCGCCCTGCAAGAAGCAAGGACATCTCCAACCAGATCAGGTTGCTCAGAGCCTCATCCAACCTGGCTCTGAACTGCTAAGCCATACTTCTTCAGTGTGTGGGTAACTCTGTGCAGATAGGAGTCAAACTGATAGATTCTCGGGTGCCCTTTGTACCCCTCTGCCTCAGTGACCTTGCAGCAGAAAAAAATGCAGGTCTTTGCTTCAATTCACAGAGCAGTTCTTTTAGAGCAAACCTATCATCATCAGTGTCCTAAGCTGATACTGTGGCCAGTGACGAGGATGAAGAGGTTAAGATGAGGACATCCATTTCATTCTATTTCTGGTACAAGGACAATGACTGCCAGTCAAAGGGGAGGGCAGTCAGTTCTGGTGTGGCAGCATCTCTAAACGCTGCAGCTAAATCCAACTGGGCTCTGTCTTTCTAGCGTGGCATCAGGCAAATATCTGAACTGCAGCCTACAAAGAGTCCTTTCTTTCTATTTTAAGAGCTGTGTGAACAGAACTAGAATACTGCAGCTATTTTCCATTATGATGTATCTCTCCACGCACTTAGAATCTGCCCTGATTGTGCAACAAAATCCTAAGCTTTCTCTTCTCAGGATCAGTGACTTCTGGGGAGAAATCCCAAAGCAAGGAAGAAGTGTGAAAAGAGAACAGAAGTTGTTGGTACAGGCAGAAAGGAAAAAAAATCCCAGAAAGTAACTAGAGAAATCAATGCAGGAGAAGATATGTCCAAATTCATCATTGAAAAGGAAACAAAATATCAAGAAGTGCAATTGAAGATGGAAGGAGACAACAAGACTGGCTATTTGAGCCATCTGAAAACATACAGGGTGTCATACAGCCCTATAAAAGAGGTTGGGAAGAAATGGCAAAGTGACTTCAGAAGAGCTCATGGTGGTCTTTAGATCAGCCAGACCTGACATAGCCCACCTCAGTGGCAGGGCGCCTCTGGCCCGAAAGAGAAAGGAGCTCCAGGTTAAACCCCAAAATCTCTTTGGTGAAACCACCCTCCCAGGGCAGTGGCTCCACTCCCTCAGTGTCAAATGTCTCCTGGCTCCACCAGAAATTCAATCAGCCTGCAAGAAAAGAGGTCTTCTCCACCGGCAGTCTGCCTGACTCCAGACCTCCTCTTCTGATTCTGTTACAGAAACAAGCTTTTCCTCAGGCCAGGCTAAAAACCTACAGGTCTCTCTCTTCCTAACTTCTGAATTTTATGAAGTCACTTAAGAAGTTCAGAGTCTCTAATGCTGTTTCCTGAGGCAGGGCATTTAATTCTGCAGTACAATAGCCTTTTGAAGAAGATACAGCCTGCTGAAAAACGACCCATTCTGCTTTAAAGGCAGGAAATAAAGCTTCAGGTGTCAAATCATGGTGCTTTCATTCACTGAAAGCAGACAGCACATTTCAAAAGATTCACAATAAAGTACAGCAAATAACTTTTTCTCAGAACATGCCCATAATTGACTGGATTCCAGCAGAGAAAAGAGATAATGAGGGGCGGCTCATCTCTTGGCCCAGGCCAGCAGCAATGCTGTAGCCTATATCTAGCAAGAAAATCACACCAGCCTTGTCCCTCCAGGGCTGGATTTTAGGTGTTAAACTCTAGCAGCTCTGCCACCACTGGAGCACGCCCATGGGGCCTTGTTCCAAATTTTTGCAGCGCCTCATTTGCCCCCAAGAGAGTATTTCTTGTTTATGTTTCAGAGGAAAAGTTACTTTTTTTTCCCTCCCAAACAATTCACTAACATAAATGTCCTCAGTGCAAAATTTCTAACATCGACAATGCTGTACATCTTTACCTCTCCAGGGTATTGCTCTCATCTTTGTAATAAAATAGGTCTGCTGCAGTGGGAAAATTCTCAGCTTTAACTTATAGACAGCAGCTCTTTTCTTTTTTTTTCTTGGGAAGCAATAGAGAAATACACTAGCAACTGTTCCCATTCTCCGTATTTATTTTATTATTCACACAAATGTGAATCACTAATCAGCATCTATCTCAAATCACCATAAACTCTCTGACTGGTTTGCGTTATCTTTTCACTAGGCAGCCAGCCCAGCTGATTCCCATAGGTACCAGCAAAACAAAACCCTGTGAGAGAGACCTACCATTTGATTCTCCCGAGCAAAACTTCTAGTATTACAGCCTGATAAAGCATCAATCAGCGCCTGGCAATGTTCCTTTCTTCTGCTGCATCAGCCCAGCCCCTCCCTGATCTGCATTCCCGCCAGCGGGTAGGAACCTCATTGAAATAGTGACGAAAATAAAAACCATTCCCATCCATATGCACTGTTACCATGAGCTACAATTTTGTTCCTTCATCATTAGGCACAGTGAGGGCCTAAGGCCAGTGTGAGCAAAGGGCTGTGGTGGACGTCTTTAAGGCTGCTCTATCTTTTTCCACAGAGTTCCTGTACTCAGGCCACATGTAAAGAGAGGGCCACAACAGCTGTAGGAGTTTCACAGACAGTAATGGCATCGCATTGAGTTTGACTCAGTCAGCTTCTAGTTCCTAATGATTGCAGGAATGTTGTTGACAGGACTAGGGGTAATGGTTTCAAAACAGAGGGAGGTAGATTTAAACTAGATATTAGGAAAAAAGAATTTACAATGAGGGTTGTAGAACACTGGAACAGGTTGCTCAGAGAGGTGGTGGATGCCCCATCCCTGGAAACATTCAAGGCCAGGTTGGACGGGGTTCTGAGCAACCTGATCTGGTTGGAGATGTCCCTGCTCCTTGCAGGGGGACTGGACTAGATGACCTTTGAAGGTCCCTTCCAACCCTAACCATTCTGTGATTCTGTGATCTGTATTGCATATCTGGGGCTTTCTTTGCTTCTCTCTTTAGGTCATACTTAGAGAAGATATTTGCACCTAACTCAGAAATGGTGCCTTAGCCTCTGAAGTGCAGTCACCTGACTTCTCTTGGAGGGCGAAGGATTGTTTGTAGGGCAGGAACTAAAATGTAACCAGTGTCATGTAGACCATCCATTGCACATGTTTTGTATGTGACAGAGAAAAAAAAATCTGGTCCGAGATGGTACTTTCTGGTAGAAATAGGTATTTTAGGTATTAGGTGTTCACTTCTGGAACCAACAGCCTTTGAGAGAAAAGACTGACCATGTGCCAAATCACATACTGTCTGCTTCTGCCCCTCTCATTTTGCCTCCTGAGCTGTCCTGAACACAGTGTCTGAAAAATGATTGACATCAAATCTGGATAGGAGACAGAAAATGGGATCCATGCTGCCACATCTGACATCCAGGGAGAGCTGTGCCATGCTCTGTGGGCTGTGTCAGCTCCGGATGAGTAGCTACGCCTTAGTGAAACAGCAACCTTTCACCTGCGTCCCTTGACAAAAGAGATGAATATCAATAAATGCAAGAAGGAGTAGCAGCCCCTAAGGCTCCTGGCTGGAGCCTGACAAGCCGCTAAATACCAGTTTGGGTCTCCTTTTCGTCTTTGCCAGATGGGAGGAACTCAGCATGTTAAGATACTGAAGATGAAGAAGAACGGCACGTCACGCTCAATGTCGTACATGCTGGGAGAGAGGTGGAGATTTGACTGCACCTGGATCCAGGAGAGGAGGTTGCAGCGAACAGGAGAGTTACTTGAGGACTGCTGTGGTTTTAATTTATCCTGCCAAAATCACCAGGTAGCCACCGACTGAGACACTCTGTGCACAGCAGAGCATATAAAGAGTTGGAGGTTGTCACTAGTGGGAATCTTTGGTACAAAAACATTGGAAGAAAGAAAGGAGGGGCAGAGCAACGTGTTTTGGTGCAATGAACAGACTAGCAGCACTGAATGACACAGCGTGGCACAGCAGCCTGCTGCACCTCGGCTGAGGACCCACAGGACCAGGATGCTGATGTCTCTTGGGAGAGACTCCTGGTGTTGGCAACGGTGGTCTCCCAGCAGATTTAGCTCACAGCAGGGTACACGCTGCAGACTGCCGTGTTATGCTTCCCTACAACCTGTGTATAATTTCCGCCTTCAACCATTTTAAAGCCAGGAACAAGGGAGAAGCCTAACCCTCTGGCTTCTGTCCTACTTTCTTATACTTCTGTTTCAACAATATTAATATTCTGAATGTTCTGGATGTTTTCTGCAGCCTTTTTTTTTTTTGGCCAGAATGTGCCATAAGTTACTTTTGCTGCTATCTTAATGAAATGGGGTTTTGCCATTCATTTCAAAGTGTGAAGGACAAATGCAGGTAAAAAGAAATATAAATTGAAGAATAAAAAGGCAATTGTGCTTATCAATAGGAATTCTGATGTTTTGCAAGTACTGTTAGGACATGTATAATGCAATTTATTTCACTGAATACAAATAACCATGCTTTTGAGTACAAAACAAGTGAAACTCAAGCAAGGCTGTGGGTGCAGCAGATGGAGCGCTGCACTGGGAGTCAGGAGACTTGTCGTTCCTCGGCAGGGCTGCCACCGACCTGCTGCATGAGCCCAGGTGCATCCCTTACAGCCCAGACCTGCCACGGTGTTTGAGCGTTGCTGTGCTGAGCCCCGCAATGCCAAAACAGCAATGTGTTCTCACAGATGAGCCCTGATGGTTCTATGAGAGGCAGCTCCTTACTCTCAGCATCTGTCCCCCACCTCTACCAGTGGTCTTTGTCTCTGGCAGGGGTGATGGAGCCAGATCTACTGATGAAGCTGCAGAGGTAACCGAGATGTGGATGCACATCCCAACCTACCACCCCAGCTTTGGGACCAGCACAGTCAGGAGTGACAGGAGCTGGTAGTATCTCAGATGACTGCAACTTCATTTGCAGGAGCATGTCTGTGAAAACCATAAGCAGAGACGTCAAAAGTGATAAACAGAGCCAAGACTTCTTCACCACCCTGCAGGATGCAGGCACTTCAGGAACAGGGTTTGAAAGGCATTTAAGATCCTAGTAAAGGAACTTAACTGCTTCCAAGTTATCTTTCTCAAAGTGCTCCTGAAACTGGCTGGAGTTGTAAATCATAAAATTTAAGCAGCATGAAGTATTACAAGGCCTAAGCACCTTTCAAAAGATGACATCTGTTTGTTCATCTTTGCTCCATGTCCTCTCAGAGTATGCGTTGCAATGCCACAAGCACAGCTCACCCTGATGGTGCCCTGATCCCGTTTGTGCACTGCTGTAAGAGCAAGTTGTATGGTATTATAATAACAGTCCAGGCTTACCTCTGCCCATTCCTTTTCCCATCCCCAAAACCTTATAAAGAACATTTTAAAAAAGAGTATGTAGGCTTTTTGGTGCAGGACACGGGGAAAAGACTAAGTGTTTCCAAGCTGTATCATGGCTATTTTTATTCTCAGTCATTGAGCCATTTGGGAAAACACTTTGCCACTCACCTTCTAGAATGCAGATGTCTGATCATCTATTTAATTCACAAACCTGTTTATCATAAATTTATAAAAGATTTTTTCAACAAGCAAAGGAGCAAAATCGTTAGATGTTTCAATAATCACTTCACTAGAGAAGAAACAAAAGTGGCACAAAGGCTTTCTTTGTGATTGAAGAAGAAAGATGTAAAAAAAAAAATAGGTTGGTAGTTCTTGAAGAGTTGAGGCAATCTACAGGAGTCTAATTAGCAGAAAAACATGCCCTTTCATTGACTTCTCAGTCAGAAGAAATGCAAAAAAAAAAAAAAAAAAAGATCTGTCTATTCAAGATCAAAAATGGGACAGAAGTAATGTTAGGCACTTATTCCTTGGAGCATTCTGGATTATGTGCTGTTCTTCAAGACTTTACCAAATCTGCATATTTTTGGCCTTTAGCAAGATAAATTACAAGATAGCGGAAATTGTACATTTTATCCTGAAGTAAAATATCTACTATATCTGTTAAGAGTGACTTAATTTTACAACTAAAATGAAGACTGCACATTCAGCCAGCACAGATAGATTTTGCAGCTGGAACCAGTGCTGGAAGAATATTTAAGTTTTTCATCTGATTGTGGAAAATACCTAGAAAAACTGCTCTTCAATGACAGCGTCAGGTTTCAGCACAAACCATGACAGAGCAATAAAAATTTCTCCTTACTAGGTTTTTTTTTTTGCCACACGGCACACAATGAGTACTTTATAAGCCCAACAAGCTGTGCAGAATTAATGTGATACTGAAGCTTTATTTGTTCAAGGAACAGACATAGGACTGATGGCCCAGAATTGGCAAATTTGACTTCCATGGTTAATTGTATTATCACTGTGTGTTATCACAGCAATTTGAAAGCGCTGGCTAATTGGTTCCTATAATGTGACTGTTACATAGGTAAATACAGCCTTTCCCATGATCTGCTTTTGCTACCCGCACCTGCACGTGGCTGTTTTAACCTGGTCCAAGCTTTGAACACCCCTGAAAAGAGTAGCTCCCCATCTCAGTCCCTGCTCGCTCGTTCCCAGCTGCTCTCCCGGGTGGATGCAGAGGTCGGTGCAGCTGTGTGGTGGGAGCAGAGCCAGAGGAAACCTCGATCTCCCTGCGTGCACCCTGCAGCTCCTGAGAGATGGGGTCTTCAGAGCAGGCATGAGGGCTCCTCACCCACCCCCTACAGCACCTCTGTTTCCACCGTGCCAGAAGGCAGAGATAGGAAAGGTGTTGGACAGCAAATGCTTTAAGAAACAGGGTTCCACCCTCCTGTGTTGGGGTGCAGCCAGGGCACCCAGGGACCCAGCAAACCAAGCGGGAAGGGTTTGTTTTCAAGGTCAGTGGAGACCTCAGGCTCTGGATACAGCCTGGGAGCAGGCTTGGTGCAGGCACACGTGTGTTTGTGTGCTTGCTGTTCTTCCCGGTACCCTGCAGCATGTGGACTTTAGCTCCCAGCAGTGGGCAATATCGACTGCAGCAGACTTGGAAATGAAAGGGAAATTACTCTTGGATAAATTATTCAAATATTTGTTTCTATTTAAAGGGACTTTATGGGCTTCTCAGTTAAATAAAAGATGAAAGTGACATGATAAAGCATGTAAGCATCCTTACCCGAGCTGGGCCAGAGCAGAGGAATAGGGCTGAGTTTAACATCTTCCCTGTGCTTACAGTTACAGGCCAGATGCCAAATCCTATACTCCTGCCGCAGGCAAAATGTTAGGTTTTATCTTTTTTTTTTCCTCAATAAAGGCAGCACGATGAGTGTCTTTCGAGGAATATCAGCGGCCTCCTGCTACCTGATGATTTGGGGCTTAGTCTGTTGTGCAATGTTTCAGATAAAGGTATGGTGTGCACCAAGATGGCAGTGATGGGGCACATGAAACTGTGAGCTAGAAGGCCATCTTATCTGGTCTCTTACCATGCAAAGCTCCAGCATTTTGTACACCACCCAATTTCTCTTACAGCTGGTAGACATTTCAACCATTTTATCAGCAATATATTTAATTCCACACGTCTAAGATTTCACAAATGTGGCTGGCTTGGCTCTGGTTCATTATTTGTACAAAAGCATTAGCTAAACTGCTGGCGGTTTTCTTTCACATCCTATTTATTCTTCTCTCTCACTAACTCTCCAAGCAGAATATGTTGGTTTGGGGTTTTTTGTGGAGGAATTTATATCAACACCCCACCCTTCCATAAATATTGTTATCTGGATTAAGAGCATATGCCTCAGTCTGGTACATGCAATGCTAGTGCCGATTTATTTCCTAATTGTTCTTTTGCAGCAGAGCATAGAATAGGTTTTTAAATATGAGCTTTGTTTCATAGGTCATGGGGTGAACTTGGTTAGCAAACCTGGGTAAACTGGGTAAACAAAAATAGCTGGGTTTTTGTTATGATTTTGAATGAGACAGATTTATTTATTTATCTCTTACTGGATAAAATCTTTTATCTCCTAGAATGTGTGGCTACTTGGATCAATGCTGTACACCAGCTCTTTCGCATAACTAAAGCTGGACCCTTGTTATTTAGACACATTAGGAATCACAGATATTCTTATGTAGCATCATGCTGGAGCTTTACGTTCCTCAACCTTTCCCCATTCAAACATTTTAAAAGCTGCAGGTTGGATCTCGATATTACTGCTAAAAATCAGAACTGACAAATGTCTAATAAAAATGCAATGGATGTTCAGTCTCTCCCTTGCAGATCAAACTACAAAATCTCAGAGTTGTGGCATCATGAATTCCTATGGGAGAAGGGTCTGCAAAGGTCTGAGAGCCATCATCTGCCATAGTTGTGATGTACAGGGAGAAGGAAGGCCGAATCTCCTGGGGCCAGAGACCTGTCCTTGCCTACAAGTGTGGCAATTTCTGTCCTTATTTACATTCAGGGTCACCCTCTGAGAGGCTTTTAAAGGACACACAAAATCCAAACTCCAAATTTCTGTTTATACACTAACTAAAGTGCCCTTATCCACCAAATTCCTTCCTCTGTAATGGGCTGTGCTTCTCCTGGATAATTAATTTGCCCTACAACACATTTTATCCATGACTATGGAGGGTTTTGTGATGTTGCACCCAATGGCTTTGTGAAGCAGGGGCAAGGGACCAACTTTAGACGTGCAATTGCAGTGTTTGCTCCCCCTTTGGGGTGTTTCTCCTCTGCTCTTGGCACAAAAATGCATTTTAATTCAGAGCACCTCAGTTTGGAGGCCTAAATCTCTGTATATAGTTGATGGAGATGGGCATTTTTTGCCAAAAGCCAAGCCCAAAGCTGGGCGTGCCTCCCATGAGACTGCTGCATATCTCAGATGTTCTCAGAATGGAGATAGCAGCTGGGAGCAGAGCTGTATTCCTCAACAGCTAAAGGCTCCAAGATCTTAGTAGTGAGTCTCATGTTTTCCACAGAAAGAGGGTTAAAAGATGCCAGGGAAAGCATTTCCCAGGGGCCAGAGGGACTTGGCTGAGTGCGGGCCAGGAAGGAAGGATGCAGTGGGCAGAGGGAAAGATGAGGCTATAAATCCTCCTTATTTCTGCTCTACTTTAGAGTGCCTTTGCACTTTCACTATCTCAGAAGCCAAGCATTTAGTTTCCATTTGGTACAATCTGGCTTTCCTGAGCTGAAAAGCCTTATCTCATCCTGAGTCCCCACATAAGGGAGAGTCTGGGCATGTTCACTGTGAGACCCCAGCTGGTCTGGGGTCCTGTCATGCACACAGACCCCAGCCACCCCAGTATCTGCTTTGCAGAGAGAAAGGCCTAGATTTTACAGCTCCTGTGCCTGCATCACGCTGAGCCAAACCTCCCCGCATAGAGGTGAATCTCACTGCATGCAAGAGACCTCAACCACAACAGGGATTTTGATTGAGGGAGGAATGGAGGAGCAAACCTTTACTGGACGATGAGCATGCAAAGACAACAAGTGAAGTCCTGAATGCTTCAGCTGAAATGTTCCTGGACCCAGGCAGCCATGCTGGCAGTTTGCATGCCCCTTAATAGGGAAAATGTGGGGATGGTTGGGAAATGGGCAGCTGCCAGTGAGAAGTATGTGAAGTAGGGAGAAAGACAAGTAGGTCACGCTCCCCAGCTGGGCTCCAGGATGGAGCCACCTTCCTTCTCCTCACAGGTAACTGAAATAAAATGGGAGAAATCTGCTCTTTCAGAAGACTGAGAGAGACGGTAGAAGTGCCCTGGCTGCTGCTGTGGCTGTGCAGCAGCCACACTGTGCACTGCTCCAAAGGCAGCAGCAGATATCCCTCTTGTACGGCTTAGGGGTCAGAATATCTGTCCAGGTGCCAAGGAAAAGGGACGATGTAATTACTCCTGCCTTAGCTGCGAGCACAATGAATCCACCTGTTGTTCTCACAGGGGCCATCCAATTAAGCAAGGTAGAGGGACAAGGGAAGGAAGGAAGTCGCATCAAATATCCACATCAGGAACATGCATATAATGTTGAGGAGCTTATTGCACGGCTGTTGAGAGCCTTGCAGGCTCATTAAGCTCTTACCTCTCTGCTTCCTCCTAAAGCCCTTTTGAATGCCCCTCCCCGTGATGGCAATCATCCCAGGCTCTCTCAGGACTCAAAGTGAACTCTGCTTGATTGCAGCCCGATGCAGGTTCAGCCCACTCTGCCCCCACCACACCCGGTGCAAAATCAGAGAGGGAGAAGCAGGCTGAGGTTCTGCAAATGAATTTGACATTGTCTCCCAGCTCTGCTTTGATGTGCCAGAGTTTCCTTTTCTCTTCTGTTCAGATGCCTTTCTGGAGCCCGCTCACCGTGGCACACGGCAGCAGTGCTTCACTGGTAATCAGGACCATGTGCCCTACGAACAAAGGGCTTTGTAACAGGACCTTCAAAAAACCCCCAAAACTCTCAGACTAAGACTTACAGCCTTTGGTCCTGGGAAGAAAACAACTGCACCCAGAACACCGTCCACAGACTGTTGTTGCTGTACAGGGTAATATATGGCTGTGTCTTAATTTTTTTCCAAACACTCAAAACTCAGCAGTGGGAGCTTATTTTTCATAGATCTTGCCCAAGTAGGGTGTCAAGTTTATTTTATTACATTTCTGAGGACCAGTATGTGTGAATAAAAAAGGCAAAAAACTGCCACTGTTGAGGCCATTTGGCCTTTTGTGTTTTAAATAACTATCTGAAACTTTCTGCTGAGTCCATCCAGCATTATTTTCACCAGGGCCCCCTAAGACTTCTTGCTCCATCCAGTTTTGTCAGGCAGGGAGGTATGAGAAAAATTTCTGCTCTGCCATATGTCTTTCAGGAAACCTGAATGAGAAATAAGGCAGAAAAGAAGGAAAATTCACAGTGACTGCTCTGGATATTTTTTTCCCGTTTTTCTCATCAGCCAATTATGGAATTTTGACCATCTCATTAAATGCATAAAAAAGGCCTTTTAAAACTTTAAAGTATTCAAGAGACTGTAATAATACTAAAAAGCCTGGCACAATAGTAGACAGAAAAGTGGATAAGAGTTCTTAATATGGAATCGCACAAAGGCAGTGGACTGTGCACAAAAAGGCATTTCAACACGAAGGCACTCTGTCCATCACTGGGGCGATCAGCCCTCCAGCTATTTGTTCCGATGACAGCTCCAGCGAAACCACGACTTTTTAGGAGTCTGATTTTTATCATTGACTCCAGCAAAGCCACGGTTCAGCTGCTGAAGGTTTGAGGCTAATGGGAATGAGAGATGAGCAGCAAAAGTGGGAAGGTATCAGTTGGCTGTGCGGATTAAACCAGCCAGAAGGAGAAGGTCAAAGCATCTCTCTGCCAGCACTGAACAATTTGGGATGGCAGAAGCAGAGGAAGATCTGGGTGGTGCGGGGTGTAGGGCTGACTAGTGCCAAGGGGAGCCCAGCTGAGGGTCAGCAATATCTAAGAGAGCAGCAGAGAGCTGTTCCTGGCCCTGACGTAGCATCTGTCCTACAGGAAAGAGAACAGGCTTCATTTCCTGCCCTACGAATTGGCAGGGTTCAGCCCATTTTGCGCAAGTCCATCCCAAACTCGATAGTGTCCAATCACCCTACCAATACCCTGCATCAGCAGCGAACATAAACTTGCATGCTGATTCCTCAGCTGTTCTCTCTCACTTCATTCTGCAATGACCTCTGCATGCGCAGAAATGCTTTGCTCAAAAGGCTATAGCTTTTTAGCAGTGTATAATATATGTGGAGCTTTGAAAAAGCCAGAAGTTTCCCTTGCAGAGTCAGGCTCAGATCAGCTTCACTCATCTCATAGCGTCCTTTATGTCAAATGACCAACTTGTTCTCCCCTGAGCTCCATGAACTCGTCACAAATGCGCACGTGGACTTGCTCAGTTACGGCAGGAAAAGAAGGATTTGGGAGGGAGAGACAAAAATGGGGAGTTCACAGGGGGCTTCGGTCATAGATTCCTGTAGTCAATCAAAAAGTGGATTTGGAAAGGCTTATGGGAAGGTTGCATTCATAAAAATGGGGAAGGAGGCAGTGGGAGTGCGAGAGGGGAGGAAAAAATTGATTGATGATGAAGCCAAGGCAGCTGATCTGAAAGAGATAATTATTCTTCTATAACTGGCCAGGGAATGGGGGAACCATTATGTGGATGAATGGAGACAGCAGAAGCAATTTGTCAGCCTGACGTGTTTGAGTGAGTAACTTCAATTCTTCCTTGTCTTCTTCTAAGTGATTTTTCTCTCATTGTCACATAGGAATGTGTTTTACATTTCAAACTCTCCTGATGCTTGCCTGAGTGAGGAAAGAGAAAAAGGAGGACTTTTGCATTAATATCAGTCATGGTTTTTTGCAGCAGTGCCCACTGGCATTACTGAAACTACATGCACGGAGTGTCAGCTGTTCCCAGTTTTGGGGCATTTCAGACTTGGCTGGAAAATTCATTCCCAAGGAAAATTTGGAATTCAAAAGACATAGCCCAGGAGCATAATATTTCATCTCTCTTTTTCCATCGGTATTATTTATTGGAGTGAACAAAAGTTGTTTCTACAGCTTTCACTTTCAAACCTAAAGCCGCGTGGTATGTACCTGTTGTGCATTACTCTCACGCACTTCAAAACGTCTGTGTTTTTTTCTGAGGTTCATTTCTGGGGACAGCTCATCCATATTCTACAGTGCTAAACTCTTCCACCCTCTTTTAAGAAGTGAGAGCCACCTCCAGGACTGGGAATGAAAGCCAGATGTGGGTCTGGGTGGATATGAAGCATAGGGAGGGAGATGAAGCACAAGAAGCAGTCCTGTGGCTCTGCACCTGAACACCCCTGTCCCCCTGCACTACCCCTACTGGCAACCAACCCCAAAAATGTCCCTTTTTAAAAATTTTAAGGTGACTGAATGTCATGAAAAAGGTCCTTCAGGGAAGATGTTAGCAGAGGTCATCAACGTGGTGTCTCTTGTATGCCAATGGCCCATGTGGATTCCAAACCTTTTTTTTTCCTGGTTTCCTCCAGGGCTGGTGGACATTTACTGGGTACACATGGACAGCCTGGGCTCCAAATGTTGGCTACTCCCTTCCTGACGTGGTTAGTCCAATCTCTAGGTGAGGGATCTTCACTTAATTCCTCCTTCTGCCCAAGTAGGTGAGACTGGCTTTAAGCAAGGGGAGAGCCTGTCCTGCTCCAAAGGCTGCATATGGCCATGCTGCAGAGCCACTCTCCAGTGACCCCAAAGAGGAAGCATAACCGCTTTCTTCCAGCTACTTTCAATGCCTACTCCTTGTTATATGCTTTAATTAAACTCTGGCTTTAGTGGTTACTCAAAGAGTAATTATTCACATCAGTCTTGGCAAGGAAATTCAAGATTGAGTGCCCTTATGGTTTCCTTTTGAAGTTCTGGCCAAGCTCATGAGCACTATCTTCTGTCCCCAGACACACTTGCGAGACCCCCTTGAGAGACCCCCTTCTCTCGTACCTGTGGTGTGGCCACAGCTCCCTGGAGAAACAGGCACTTCTAGGGAAAGAGATTCAGCTGACCTGCTCTGGGTGCCCACCTTACCAGGAAATAAATTGTATCCTCAAAATGCCTGTCACTTTCCACTGGCCGTCACAAGTGACAAGCTCAAATACATCCAGATTAACTGGGCACACCTGACGTAACTTCCCCGAGACCTTTCCTGCAGGAGTTTGGAGACTGGGAAGAAATAGCAGAAAAACTGATGCAAAACTTTGCCACCCTCTTTCTCTGAGGCATGGTACCCAGGAGGCAGGGCAGAGGAATGGCGACAGGGTGTGTGTGGTTTACTGGGTCCCTGGCTGCCGTTTAGATAAGTCACGTTTCTTGTATCTTTTGCCTGAATGAGCTCTTAAGTGCAAATACTTGCAGCTTCAAATGTGTCCATTCATTATTGAACAGGAAAGGGTAGTGGAGCGCTTCTGTCAGAGGCTGGAAATTATAACAGAAGCCATAAGTGATGGTAGTAAAAACCAAGCTGTTATCAAAGGAAGAAAGCAAGGGGAGGGAGGAAGACAAACCTCTTTTTGTTCCTCTGAGACACAATTAAAACCCTGAAGGAAGATTCTTGTGAAGGACCATGTTATTCCCTCTGTTTCACGTGCCACAGTCAAAACAAATTATGAATTTGCAACAGAAGGAAGACTTTTACCTCAGCTTTAGCTACTTGACTCAAAGTTCAAGACTAATGAACCTGCAGGGCCCCATTCTGCGTGTGCACCAGTGCAAGCCAGAGACATCTTAACTGGTGTCAAAAGGGTGACTGTGGTGCAAAGCCTGGCGTGAGGGGAGGGACAGAGCATCACGATAGAATAGGGTGTGTATGTGCAAATTCGGGCTGGAGGTGGCTCAGAGTGAGTCTGGCTGTCTGGGGATTAGCTGGTAACATTCAGAGTTGTTGCTACACGCCCAGAGGGAATGCCCTCTCTTTCAAAGGCAGTTAATTCATTTTTCATGATAGTTTGGACTTGGCCTTTTTTTTGTTTCCTTGCCCCAGAAACTCTCGGATATGAGGTAGAACAAAGCCTAGGTGACTTGTGATTTATAAAGAGTAAGCATCTCTCTCAGGTTGGGATATGAAATAAGATATTTGGAAATTAAAAGCCAGCTTTATATGGCGGATTCTTTTCATTCCTCTCCCTCAAATGTGAAAAATAAAAACATAGGCCCAAAACTTGTAAAGATTCAGATAACCCATGAAAAATTGAAAGTGCCTTTATTCCGCTGAAAGAGTTCTTCTTAGTCAATTTAAATGCATTTTTATTTAATGTATTTAACCAGATCAGTGCCCAGGGCAGCCTACAAATGAAAACACTAACCACAGAGCTTACGCCTGGAAGCCCTAAGACATCTTTCTTTCCCTTTGATAAGACTGACACATCCCATCTTTGGCTTAAAATAATCGTCATTGACGATTCTAAACAGTCAAAGGGTCGGAGAGTTTAAAATTCCCTAGACGGAGATGAAGTTTTCTGTTCATTGTAGAAGTTAATCTTTTTTTGTTAGGGAAGTTAATGTGATATTGATTTTGTGCGGGGGAAAAATACGCTGCTATATTGCGATAGATACAAAGGGTGAAAAGGGTTGGCAAAAGGAGATTAATATTTTTTATTCATTTTGAAAACACTCCTGGCAAATCTGTAATTGCCCAACAAGTGACATTTTTTCTGCGAGGTTAAACATTTTACACTGTTCTTCTTGTAGCTACAAGTCTCTTTCTTTCCCTTTCCGAACACATACGTAAGAGAAGAGTAATGTTATTCCTCGCTGTGAAGCGTTACAGTTAGGTAGCAGCTGTGATGCTATCAGCCAATATGTTGCTTTTAATGATCTCACTCATACATTATGAATGAGGAATTCGCAAGGCAGGAAAACATAGTGAGCATAGTCTTTAACTGTTCAGCTGCTAAAGAGCTTTATGGATGGGAGTTACATTCCCTCTGACTTTTCTCTTTGCAAGAACATCTTGGCATCACACTTGGCTTTAGATCAATGTAAAACAGAGATGTGGCCAAACTGCAAGCTGGGTTAACAGGTTTGCACGAGTTAAAAAAAAAAAATCAGCCTTTAGATTCAGTCCACTTTGTTACACCCCGATAAAATTAACCCGTTAATTTCAAAGCAGTGTTTTTGCCTATCAGTTCTCAGCTTGGCAGGAGATGTGTCATGAGTTTTAACACATGTATTTAGCAAATGGTGGTTCTTTGGGGTGTGCTGCTTAGTTTGCAACCCCTTTTTGAGATGGTACCAGAAAAGAGCAGGCTAAGGGCTCTATGACTCCTCCATCAGCCACTAGCTCTGTGTTATTTGGGTCTGGACTAGCTGTGCCAGGGATGTGGAAACACCCAGCCTGACCAGTGATGCCAGGCAGAGGCCCGTGGATGGGGTCCTGTCCACACTCTGAGGGGCTGACGGCTCCACAGGGGCTCCTTGCCCCCATGCCTCTGCTCAGCTGGGTGCCACTTTGCCTGGCAAACAGGCATCGTCTCTTCTCTCTGCTCAGGGGTTTGTATTCACTCTCTTTTTCTTCCACATAGGTTATTTCTCTCCTTGCCCTGGAGAATTGGGAGCTGACTGTAAAGCCGTCCCATAAGATTCTCCAGACAACTGCATCATTTGTTCTTTTTTCTTAGACCAAAAGCACTGATATTTTAACCCACATCCCCCAGAGATGAGAATCAGCTGCAAACTTCTCTCACGCGGCAGGAAACTGCTGCGACTTACGTCTTTTCCTTCCTGCTTTATCGCTGCCGGATGTGAAGAAGAGATTATTGACTTCTGCCTTGCCACAACCTCTTAGGTCCTTGAAAACTGTGACATCCACACCCCCTCCAGCCAGGCTTCAGGTCCTTAGGCTCTTGGAGTGGTTGTTGCCAGCTGACCTACGCCACATCCCACCACAGCCACCGCTGTGCAGGACCCCACCACGAGCACTGAGGACTGTCGGTAAATTACAAGCTGATGCCTCTTCTTCTTGCCTACAATTTTGCTACAACATAAATTACATTTCCAATTTCCTTAATGGAAACTAGTCTCTTTCTGTCCTTCCACTTTAATAGTTCACTAAACCCGTTGGGATACATTCCCTTTCCTTCATTCAGGATTGCAACACTCCCCTTGCTCAGTGAAGGATTTGGAAGACTTTTGCTTGTTTGTATTCATTGCATAACAAAGGCATTTGTATGTCCTCCAGTTTGGGGGCTACTGAGGTTGGAGAACAGGGGACACAGATCAGGTTCCCATGCTCCTCACACCATTCAGCTAACAGCAGTGGAGGTGAACACAGCAGGGGAAGAAAGGAAAAGCAGCTCCACTGAGGAAAGAAGATGTTTGGGAGACACTTCTGCAGCCTTTGAGCCTGAATTTTCTTTGTGTACTTGCCTAAAATCAAAGCAGGAATCACAGGGAGAAATGGTGCAGCTAGTGCTTCACCGGAAATGAAATCAGATAATAATTTCTCTTACTAATTTTATGAAACTATGACTCTAGATGCATTTCTGGATTATATTTATATGCAAATATTTTAATAAGGATGATATACTGAAAGATGGATATTCAATGCCCTACTAAAGTTAAAAAAAAAGAGTATTTACATCTGCTTCAGGAGACCATCCGTGTATAGAGGGCAGCCAGAAGGAGAATCTCAGAAATGTTGATTTTGTCCCTTGTAGGTAGGTATGCTAAGCTGATCCTGTCTTCACAGCATGGCACACACTCAAGAAGAAGAAAAAAATAATGCAATCACCTCCCGGAAGGGTTCCCTTGTTCTTAGCATAAGGATTACTGAAGATAGGATGGGAAACACAACGTGCAAAGGAAGAAGGGCAGAAAAGCAGCCCACTGTTCCTCCTGGTGCTGCACACACCTGCAGAGCTTTCTCACGTACGTCGTGTGAGCACCTAGAATAATATGCGGTATAGCTGGCTGCTTGCAATTGTCTGGGGAGCCTGCTCCATGGCTGATTTGCGCCAGCTGCTCCACGGCAGTCACCAAATCTATGCTTGTGTCCTCTCAGATCTTGTCCCTGCTGAGGACACCTTGTGTCAGACCATGTCCTCCCTCCCCACAGGCCATTGTAGCAAGCCAGGCAGTGACCCTGCAGGGATGTCCTCACCAGGTGTCTACCCCTTTGGGCACCCCATCTGCTACAGCCAATATCAGGTGGACATGGCGGTCATGAGGTCCTTCGTTGGTGGCCCTGATGCCAGGTGGGCTGGGATAGGGGTATCTGAGCTGGGTTTGCCTAAAGGAGAGGCTCCACACGGTGCTGGGGCCACAGCATGGGCAGGCTCTGGGAGGGCAGGGAGGTCCCCACATCGAGTGGGTTCAGTCCTTGCATTGATGCTGAGAAGCAAATAGAGATTGCTACATGGGGAGCATCTCCCATACAAAGTTTCTGCTGAGGTCACCTCTGAAAGTCAGAGGATGCAAGTTTAGGGCTATGCCTTACAGAAATCCACTCTTGGCAAGAACACCCACTCCATCCTCCTTCACACTCCTTGCAGACGCGTCGCCTTATGGCCAGTGGCAGTGATCCAAGGCTAGATGTGATAAACTGTGACCATCCTCCTTGCTATTCCTCTTCACTCTTCTTCCCTTTTTTTTGTTAAATCCTTCTGCCTCCCACTTGCCACTTTGAGTGAGAAAAATATTAACTTGTTTATAAATTAATTTATTTATACTTTGTTTTCCCATTCTTTGCTTCTGTATATTTTATGTCTCTACAATGTCCAGGACTAAAACCATCTTTAATTAAGAGGCTGCTTCTTCTAATCCAAACTTTTGACACCTTAACCTGCATTTTTTTCACCTTTCACTATTATAGTTGGATGCCTTCAATGAGAGGCATTTCTCTGCTGGTAGGCACTATGCTAATATTTACATATCATGAAAATGGCAGTGTTTAATTCCTTTTGAAGAAAATAAAATATTTTAAGATCTTTAAATGAAAGACACAGGACCAGTAAAGAAGACTTTGTGAGCCACCATGTACCATCCCACCTACTGTCCCCTATGAGGCTGTGCAGTGTGGATCTCTTGGCCCTGCTGTGCAGACTCCTTTTAGTGTAATGACCTAATAAATTGATTGAGAAGAAAAAAGAAAAAAATAGTTTTCTTATTACCAATTTGGGCTCTTCTGATGGCTGCAGCACATTGCAGTTCATCTAACCGTACTCTCTCTGCCATTTACTTATGGCATTATCTTATGTTTTCTTCTCCTTCACAGGGAAAATAAAATATTTTCTCAGGCTGACAGACAAGGATTCATGTTCTGCTTTTTCAGTAATTTGGAAAATGAAAATATACCGCTCATAGGGTGTGTTTTTTCTAAACAGATCTATATTTTAACCTTTCATGTCAGAAGCGAGACAGATTAATGGCTTCTGGAATTTATTTCCAATGCTGATTTTGCTTCCAAAGTTTTGAGAGTGACGAGACGGATCTGCAGTCCTCTCTCCACTGGGAAAAGGAAGTGGCATCTGTTCCTGCTTTGTCCTCAGAGCTGCCAGCAATGGTGTCTGGATCGACCCTCCATCCTCTGCCAGCGCATGTAGTCAGCCAGCAACACAGGCCAGAGAGCCCTTTTCTGCTGATTTAAATGAGAATTGGCCTGGAAGTGCTCTAATATGTGGTAAGGAGCCAACAGTCCTCCAGTTTACTGAGGGAACAAAAGAGTTTTAAATCATCTTTACTTTGCGTGTCTTTGGGACTTGTGCTAAGCAAAGCTTAGCTGGACTTAAAGACCTTGGCTTAACGCTCTGGCTGTTACTCTGATTTCTGTTGTGCTGGCCATCCCCGTGTAGAGATGCACAGCAGGTATGCACAGCTTGTGACTCTCTGTCCTAAACGGCACTCATACGCTAAACTTCACATGTGGCCACACTTCCTTACAAGTGAGCTACTGCTTCTGCCCGATCCCGCTGAGAACTGGAAGGTCCTTGCTGCGATTGCTTAGTCCTTCTACCAACATTCTGATCAGCCCCAGGTTTCTGGATGACATTTTCTACAGCTTTCTGGAGGTCACTAATCCAGAATGGTGGTTTTCCAGTTACAGACAGCACAAGGTAAGCCAAAGAGAGCCAGAGATAGCGAGGGTAGAGCCAGGACAGCTTTTCCAGAGCCCTCAGCCAGGAGAGACCAGAGCACGAGGCTGGGCTGAGGGATGTGGGCAGGAGCAAAGGCTGCACTGGAGATGCTGTTGTGCCCTTGCCTCCCCGCTGATTATGAAAATATGCTACGGAAGCCAAATCAGATCAGCGTGGTGTTTTCTCTAATGTGGTTTTCTGTGTGAACTCGAGCAGGAAGAACAGAATATTCGAGCTCCAGAAGAAGCCATTTGTACCGACTTTCTAATACAACAGATATCAAAGCCTCCCTCACTCCCACAGCAATTTCTGCATTTCCAAAGTCTGTCGCTGAGCTGGAGCGTATTTTGTAATCCAGACTTGATTTACACTCTTCAGGTGATGGTGAATTCACAACCTCCTGAACTAAATTGTTCTAATTAACTCCAAGGTTAAGAATTTCTGCCTTATCCTTTATCTGAATTTATCTGACTTCAGCTTCCATCTGCAAAATCTTATTATCCGATTGTCAGTGAGATCAAGGTTTCCCCTCCAAGCAGGTACACAGGGTAGCATTAATTTGCCCAGTTTTAGACATCTGCAGTGCACATCTATATCTGCATTAGTTGTCAGTGATCCTTGTATGCTGAAAGGAGAGAAATGGAGTCTAGCATGATGTGAATTACCTCCCTTAAAATAGATGTCCAGCACAGATCAGATTAACTGCTCTGCAGAAGTGCCTCTTTCCTTCAGACTGGACAGCCAGCTCCATCAAAATTTAAGGGAGGTGAATCTTCACAGACTAGAAGTAGTCACCATTTAATCTACTGAAGCTATTTGGACTGAGTTATTGCTTACCCTACAGAAGAAAAAGCTCACTATGAAACTGATAGGCATGCAAGGCATCAACAGTACTTCCTAGGAAGATTCAACACTGTTCTTCACTCTCTATCTGCAAATGGTGGCTGGAAATTACTTTCATCTCACTGCAGAGAGTTGGTGCCATGTCTATTTGTCACTTTGGTCCCATATCAGCTTTCAGGTTTATGCCTGTGCAAATTACACTTGTTCCCAGCTTTCAGTGTTTCAGCACTACCTGGAATTTATCTTGCTTCCCCTCAAGTAGATTACATGGAAGAAAGAGCGTTGTTTTTTAAAACTGGGGAAACTAATAGGCTAATATTTCCTTTCTTTTATCTGATCTGATTTAGAAATTGCTTCTGCCTCAGCCATGGAGGTGAATAGGCTATTGGGGTTATATCCAAAGAGAGTTCAAAGCCTGGTTTTTCACTGTATGGAGAAATGGGTTAAAATCAATAAGATTCTACTTTAATTGATTTCCTATAGGGAAGAGTCTGCTCTATAATATCTGAAAGCCATTAGTCAATGTCTCTTTGAAGTATTAAATTTATTATGAAAACCCTGAAGATGTTCTATTTTAAATCCATGGAAGCTTATGTGCTTACTGGATTATGGCAGTGTATTAAATATAACACTCACCATCTCATGGATCACAGCAGCATTTTCACACTGCTATCATTATTCTGAATCTCATCTTTCTCCTACACAATTACACCTATACCTATAAAATGTACTATAACATGCCTATCTGGAATTATGCCCACTTAATTATCATCTTAGGGATTATTATAATGGGAACATGGGGATCTCCTTTGAGAATACAAGGCCCATAAAATAGCATCTCTTTATGCTTTAATGTTTAGGACCTTCCTTCAGATGCCCCAGGTGTCTGGCAAAGGATCCTGGGTTTGGGTGTTGTTGGTGGGTGGGTGGTTTTGCACTTGTCTATGTTTGTGTCTAGCAGTGGAATTTTCTGTCATTGTATTATGTTTATATTTATTGTGCCTCACACAATAAACTGTTCGGTAGCTCTTCTTGGAGGTGCAGACTCATTGAATCATTTAGGTTGGAAAAGACATTTAAGACCATTGAGTCCAACTGCAAACCGGCCACATCCACCACTAAACCATATCCCCAAGCACCACATCTACACGTCTTTTGAATCCCTCCAGGGATGGTGACCCCACCACTTCCCTGGGCAGCCTGTTCCAGTGCTTCACAACCCTTTCAGTGAAGAATTTTTTCCTAATATCCAATCTAAAACTCCCTTGCTGCAACTCAAGGCCATTTCCTCTCGTCCTATCCCTTGTTACTTGGGAGGAGAGACCAATACCCCCCTTGCCACAACCTCCTTTCAGGTAGTTGTAGAGAGTGATAAGGTCTCTCCTCAGCCTCCTTTTCTCCAGGCTAAACAATCCCAGTTCCCTCAGCTGCTCCTCATAAGACTTGTGCTCCAGACCCTGCACCAGTTTTGTTGCTCTTCTCTGGACGTGCTCCAGCACCTCAATATCTTATAGTGAGGGGCCCAAAACTGAACACCGTATTCAAGGTGCAGCCTCACCAGTGCCGAGTACAGGGGACAATCACTTCTCCAGTCCTGCTGGCCACACTATTTCT
Organism: Tetrax tetrax; assembly: GCA_009806455.1. Classification (NCBI taxonomy): domain Eukaryota; kingdom Metazoa; phylum Chordata; class Aves; order Otidiformes; family Otididae; genus Tetrax; species Tetrax tetrax. Next base: position 765,846 of record WHYT01017583.1, read on the forward strand.
GATACAAGCCAGGATGCTCTTGGCCTTTTTGGCCACCTGGGCACACTCCCCGCTCATATTCAGCTGGCTGTTGACCAGCAACCCCAGGTCCTTCTCTGCTGGGCAGCTTTCCAGCCACATGTAGTGTAGTTTCTAAGGAGAAAAACGGTGTCACCATGTCCACACCTTTACACGTCCAGCAGTGCTTGGACTTTGTCATGCCCAGCTCCATGCTGCCACAAACCACAAGCCGGGCAAAAGTGTGACTCGATCCATGTCTCTCACCTACGTTTTGCTATAGCACAAAGCAAACAGCATTTCAGTTTGTGACTGCAGGCTACATCTACTGATTAAACTCACTGAGTGCAAGTAGTCCTGACAGCTCTATCAGTGGGATGTTTTATGGGGCTTCAGCCAGCCTAGCACAGGAGATAACTGCTGGGATTTCTGCCCGGCGCTTGTGCACCGCTGCTGGCGTGGGATCCTTGCAGTCAGCATGTGCAAAGGCTCTGTGAGACGGCAGCACGCAGGCTGATGGAGATGGCAAGGATGGGCTAATACTGAAATTGTACCTTACTGAGGCGGGTAGATAGAAGGCAACACGTTGATGAGACCTGAGCGTGCAGAGGAGGAAAGTGGAGGGCATTAGGGGAGCTCTTTCTCAAGCACAATGGTCCCGGTTGTCAAAGACAGAGTTGGCATCATGGGATCTGGGAGGTAGTTGTGGCCCTTGGTTGTGGACCCTGGCCACATCCTGGCTGTCCTGGGTGGGAGCCGTCCTCTGTCTCTTTTGGCAGAAAGCCTGGGACAATGATCCAGTAAGAGCAAGGCTCACATATGGCCTTATTTCATCACATCTAGTCAGGATTTCTCCTGAAAGTAGAGAAGGAACTTTTGTAATAAATAAAAACATAGCACTTCAAAAGCTCCTACAGGGTAAATCTGCAAATATTTGTTCTACGGCTGATGAAACATGCCCAGGTCCATTAACAGAGAAAACAATTTATTCCCAGGAAATAAAACTACTGAATGATGAAATATTAATTTAGATGATGGGCTTTGTGTCAAATAGATTGCTTTTCTGTTTATGAACTAGAAACAATAGGTTATTCTTTTCATCCTTTTAGAACTTCTTTAGCAATGTTATGAATTGTTAGGGATGGAGCTTTGACAGTTCTAATTCATGAGCTGGGGAATTAGTTTTTAATTCCTTTTCTTGCCTTAGTATCTTCAGTAAAACAGAAATTTCTCTCCTATCTTATTTATTTTTTGGGGGGTGGGGTGAATGAAGTTATAGAGAATGTTCATAGCTTTGCAAGAGTCTCAATGTGGAACGAGCAGGGCATGGTCAAGCATGCAAACAGGGAACAAATTTTCTCTCTTTCTAATTTCCTTGCAATTTTTGCCCTGTGGAACATTTGAGCTAGAAGTAGTTTCCGTCAAAGTGTTAGAAATAGGGCGTTTCCCAGGTGAGTGTAAACTCCTGAGCACAATTTGCTCTCCCTCACTTCTGAGAGCGGAGCTTGCTCAGCACCACAGGGAGCTGAGCCTGCCTGTGCAGGCACTGCAGCATCACGCAGTGCTAGGGCTGTACGGAATGTGATGCTCTCCGATGGGGTAGAGTGTGGGCTGATAAATCCAAAGTTATTATCTCTGGACTTGCAAGCCCTGAAAATTTCTCACCTCTAGTCTTCCACCACTTTTTCAGATGTATTTTCTACTGATGTTTTTGAACTAGGGTGGAATTGGAGATACGTTGATGCTAGTCCGGTGCCTGGAAAGGCAATGTGGCTGTATTAAGATAATGACATTAGGGAGTGGCATCACCAGAGGATGAGGCTGAAAACTTGGATCCTTAGGGTCAGATATGGAAAAATAAATCCCAGTGAAGGGATGCACCATCTCATTGGTGTCCTGGAGAACCAAACTGTTTGATGAGGATAAAATCTTCATAGCTGTATCTCCGATCCCAAAGGCCTCTTAAGATTGGTTTTGCTCATGCACCTAATATCTATTCTTAATGAACAGGGAGCAGAAATGGTTGTTCTTCAGGAATAAAACCTGTCCCACAGAGAACTCAGAAACTCTGCACGCTTCTGTACAAACCACTCCATCCATTTCTGAGCTCGCAAGTGTCACATAAGGAGGGAAGGGCAGGAGAGGGATGAGAAGGAATTTGACCCAGACAGAATGGGTTTGTTGTTCATTACTTGCTTTTGTTTAGAAAGTTGCAGTTCTCCAATCAGGAGAGAAGCAGCAGCACCCCTCAAAAGCGCCTGTAGCAATCATAACTTGATGAAAAGTGCTTACAAAATCATAAAATGAAGAAAAAAGTGAACAAGGTCTGAAGCCTGAAGCTGTTATTCTTCCTCTTGGTTTACTGTTTGCCGGAAGTTTCAGAAGTCCTTTCAGAACAAAGAAAGTGATAATTTTCATTTTGGGAGTAATTTTTTTTATTCTTTTACAATTAAATTTAGGAAAATATTGAACTGAACTATCACTTCAAAACGTAAAGGTCAACATGCTTCATTTTAAAAACATCGAAATGAACCATTATGTTTCTTTTCCTCTTTTATTTGGATCAAAGAGCTCATTCTTGTAAGTAAAATGATTTTCATGTTCCAAACAAACAGATAATTTGACAAGAGATATTTTTAGTGATGCACTGTTTGCCTGAAAAAAAAATCCTCTAGTGCGTAAATAAAAGCATTTTAATAGTGAGTGGAAGGTAAGGCAATTCCCTACAGGTCAAGTAATTCTACATATGGATGTAAGCGGTGGTTGACTAGGGCAAAGAACTAATTTCAATTTTCTCTGCAATTTCTCAGGAAAAAATCAAGTTGTGTGATGAACTTAACAAGCATCATCCTATTATATAGAGCGCTTTAAAAACTGGTTTACTGACTTAGCAAATATTTCTTCTTCTTTGCAAACTGAACCAGAGTATTTCCAGTAACTATTTGGACTATGCAAAGGATTCTTAAACATTATTAGAGGTTTCTGATCTTACTGTTTGTAAAGGCTTTGATGGCAATGGAAAAGTCTGGAAATGATGAAATCTAGTGCTCATAATGGTAGCAGAGAAATGGAGATGACGTGTTTGGTGGTACTCAGCAAATGAGACACTCATTGCTAGGTACATATTTTTGATTCAAAAATACAGAATTGTCAAAATATGGATGCAAGTCTGAAAAGAAAACAGAGACTTGATGTGTCAGGGAACTGAAAATCTCTCCCATGAGAAAAATCAGCTTTCTCCATGCTTGGATGCTGTGGCAAGAGGGCATATATTAATATAATGCAAGAAAATAATGTATTGATTTTGCCATTAAATGTTATAATACACGCTCTGTTGTTCCAGGAAAGGTTAATCGTGTTGCCCAAAAGAGAAACATGCTATTATGTTCTAAGCTATTCCTGAAAGTAATGAAAGTACATTTAAAAGGTATTACCCTAGGCTACAACAGAGTGTAGGAGAGGCTAACTGTTACCTTAACATACAACATGATGAGAAACAGGCATCAGCGCTTATTGGAGGGCCAAATGGGTTTTAAAAGAAAGTTTATTTGTTAATGCGCCAAAGGTATCACCAACACCCTCACTTGTCAACCACCTCTGCTCTCCAGAATACCAGTTAGTTTCCTTCATTTCTCCTCCTCCCGTGAGTGGTAGCAGCAGTTAATGCAGAGTGAAGCAGATACTTTCAAGCAAACAAGGAATTTTGCAGTTCCTCTTGCTGTGGTGACTCACTGTTGCATGTCCATCTGTGCCCTACATTTGTCCGCCCTACGGTCATCTACTAGACAAGGCATCTAGTCAAATAAATCCCCTTTTTGTACCTCATAGAGAGAAACAGGCACTTGTAGAAGGCAATTGATCAGAGCTTAGATGCCTGTTCTAGGACCGGATGAATATCCTATTAGCAAAGCCTCTTTCTCCTGACTAGAGTCCCAGCAGCAAGTTTAGAACAAGTAGCTCATTTTCAGACATCTAAAGGTAGACGGCTTCACTTGAGACTAAGATACCTAAATGTAGGTCTTTGTGTACAAACTATCTGCCTAAACTGCATTCCTGGTCAGGCCAGCTGTGGTCAATACCATCAGCAGAGCCAAGGAAGCTGAACATGCACTGCTACAGGGTGGGCTGAATCCTTTTCCAGGCTTCTCTTACTGTAAAGACAAGGGTTGCAAGGTAAAACGGATCAATTGTTGCATTTTAAACCAAAATTGGGATCTGAGCGGTTCATTGGTTTGCTAAAATCATATAATTAATCAGCAATTAATGAACTATACATTCAGGGTCAATATTAGCAATACAATAAATAAGCCACAATAGGAGATGTGTATACAGGGTTAATATACCACTATAGACTTCTCAGTGCTCCAGCCAACAGCTGGGATAGTGTACCCAAACTGACCAACAGGCCACTCAATACCTTGTGACACCATGCTCAGTATTTCAGTGAGGAGGGTGCTGCTCACTCCTGCTACCTGGGAGGAAGCTGGGCATCAGGATCTGCTGTGAGCTATTGCACTGTGAATTACATGGTGTTTTGAACCAGTTCACGTGTCCTGGCATACCTGAGACATACTGGGAAGGCTGGTGAATATGACATAGGACCTACATGACATCCATAACATTCTGCGGTAGCAGTTGGAAGTCAGATAGGATATCCCAAAACATCTCAGGTGACACTGGACACCAACATCTAGGCAACTGAAATGAAGCTACCTGGTCTTCTGTTCTCTTCACGTATGCATCAGCATCTGCATTCAGATGTACTGTGATCAGTCCTAGAAGCTGAATCCCATAAAAATGTTCAAATTTCATGCCTTGCTGCTTGTGTCTGCAGACTTTCTGCTTTTGAAGATGTTTAATAGCTTCCTTCTTTTTAGCTAGAGTTCCTCCTTCAGTGAAATAAAAGGGTAGCTCTGTAGGCTCAATGCTCCAGTCCCTCCATCAACTTTGCCATTAAGTACAATTTTCCTAAGAGCTGAGGAGGGAGTGATGGAGAGACAGCAGACACATCCAAGAGTGCAGGAAGCCTCTGAGTGCTGAGGCATGCCCTTTTTTGAGAAATTGTCGGTATGTGAATTGATTTCTATTTCAAGGAGATCAAAGCTGGCCAGCAATTAACCATTTCCAGGAATTACTGGCTGACCCCTGCAGTGTAATGCATGGGGAAGACATTTTCACTGCCCAGCCTGCTGTTTCGTTTAGCATTTTGGGTAAGGAGTGCTGATTAGCTAGACAGGGTCAGATCCTGGCATCAGCACAATCAGTCTTATGATCACCTGCCCCTTTCTCTTGGGGTCTCTGTGTGAGAAAAAGCCACGTACGGGAATGGAGGTGTCACTAGACTCTACCAGGGTGGGACAATGCAGCTCTGCGAGAAGGCAGCACATCCTGACCTCCCCAAACCAAAACCAATTCCTCAAGCCACTGATGGCTATCTTATAAGAGCATCCACTTTGTGTGTTCATTCTTCACATCTGAAGAATATTCTCTCTTGCCTCCACCGCTTCAGCTTTCATTCCCTCCCTGCCTCAGAGCCACCCATATCTTCTGCATCTTTTCATCTGTACTTCTTCAGCAAAATTTATTCAATTACTTGGGGATTGTGACTCACAGTGGGAACGTGCTCCTTGCAGCTCCCCACAGATATGGCTGGCAGAGGAACACTGTGGGTTCTCCAGAGAAGAAGGGAGGAAGTCTCCTGCTTAAATAGATATGACCCCAAACTGGGAATTTGGCTGTGTTCGAGTTTGATACTGAATGCTGTGGAATGGCTAAATTAGCCTCTTTTTCCTGTTCCTTTTCAGATTGGTTTTGTTTCTGTAATGATCCCACTCAAAAATACTATTGAAATCTTTTTCAACTATAAAAAAAAAAGACTTTTTAATGACATGGAAGTTTTGATGGAACTGTTTCCATTTTCATTCCTTCTAAAAAAAGAGCTAAGCAAACTTTTTAAATTTGTGAACAGAAATTTAAATACATGACAAAAGCACAACATTTTCAATGACATTTTTCTTTCTTGTCATGTAAAAAAGATTATATATATATATATGTATATACATATTTATATCTTCCCAAAGCTGCTTTAACAAAGAAATACAGAAGAAGCTTTCACAAAAGTTGCAGCTGATTTTTCTTTTTCAGAGCTCCAATGTGCTCATGGGGACAGCTGATGCTCATTCTTCTCTCACAAAGTCCCCAAAAGGAGAGGAAAGGTGGCCACAAATTTACTGCATTAGCCTACAAACTCCTTGTGGAACATATCCTGTCACTTAGAGCTGGAATTTCTCAGGAATTCAGGTATTCTGACATGCAATGGTAGTGAATGGAAGAGGTAAATTAAGAAGAGATCTGCTAGGAAGATCTAAATCCATAAGGCAATCTGGAGGGCTGGGAGGGGTAGTGCCCAGCATTGGTGGTTACAATAGCTGCAACATGCCTGCTGGTGGCACTGGAGCAAAAGCAAGGATTTACCATGAATTGGCCTGTCTGGCACTTTTTCCATCTCCCGAACATCTTTGCCTCCATCCTTTTTCCTTCCCTGCCTCTCTCCCCGTATCTTCTCCAGAGTAACTCCAGCATACAGCCTTGCTTTTCCAGCTACAGAGATCAGACTCTTGGCCGAGTCCCCACAGTCACAACTTGGGAATTACAATGTCCTTTTCTGTGCTCTTTACAAATTTCGCTCTTGATTATATATTCTTAATGCTGCTGTAAATTGTGATTTCCTTGGACCTTCACTTTGAGATGGATCTCTCTTATCTCCCTTTACAGGCTCCATCTTTTCCACTGCTTTAGAGTTTTGCCTTTTTTTTTTTTTTTTTTTTTTTTTTTTTTGGTGAGACTTCATGGTTTTTCTTGGTTTTATCTGCCATTTTTCTAACTGATCAGTCTCCTTTGCTGCCATGTTACATCTTCACCTGTGTGCTTTTGGAGGTTTTCTGAAACCATCTCCTCCCACTATAAGGAATCGTGAATTTTCATCTTCATAGCTACCGTACCCTCCGCCTCCAAATGCCATCCTTTCTAACTGCCCACAGATGCTGCAGACTCACAAATATTACGGCCGTGGGCAACCACCAAATCCTGTTGTCTGACCTCCTATTAATATCTCAGAGCATTTAATGTAACTTCATCTGTTTAATGCACTCCTGTAGTGCATAGGCCTATTTTTTCTCTCCAGTAGCATATTTACATACTGTGATAAAGACCTCTCTCATGCATCTTTCTGATAGTCTAAATTGATCCAGCTCTTTAAGACCTGGAGACAAAAGGCATTTTCAGCAGTCATCCCACTGCTTCATATGTGTTTTCTCTAGTCTCCTCAGATTTTGAGCAACTGTAACACCAAAAGTGCATGCACATTCCAGCACTGCACATTTGCAGCATGTCCTGGATTTCAGTGCCCTGCAAGGAGGACAAATGTCTTTCCTGTTCCTTCTCACCACTCTCCTGGTTTTGCAGCCAAAGATTGCATCAGCAAGCTCATGGCCATGGCATATTTTGGAGTACAGTACTTACATTTGAGCAGCAGCTTCATTATGAACCTGACAATCTTGCCAGAATTAGTGCTTTACAGCATATAGTTTCTGCATGTTCCATGTAGGCTTAATCTGCTTTCTGTGTTCCCAGATTTCATACCTTTCTGTGTAAAAACTTGATTTGTTAGAGTAGGCCCACACTACCTAGCAAACCAGATTGTTTTGATGACTGACAGGTACTTTAATTTACTCCTTTAACACTTTTTGCATAATAGAAACATTTCTTCTTGGTAGTTTTTTTGTATTCCAATAACTCATTTGACAATTTAATGTATTAGCTGGCTAGATACTGCTTGGCCTAGAACAGAAGGATATTGTAAAAAATGTATGATACAGGTGCACCTTCCTGTGCCTCCTTATAACACAACAAAATTGCTTATGGGACATTTATGTCTGTTCTGGACCGTTACTCCTATCTTCCAACTTCCTTGTGAAAATTGGCCTATCTCGGGTCTTGCTTTTGTCTTCTTCCTGGCAATCTTTCTTTGAAAACTCTTCATATTGTTCTTAGGGATGGATTTTTCTCTGGTGCCTTTATATACATTTATAATTTTTCTGTACCTCATTAACTTCTCATTTATATTGATTGCTAGCTACTTTCCTTTTTTTGCCTCCATTTATTATATAGTGCTATTTTATTTCTAATTGCTGCCTTCCTTCCATTGCTGCACTAGGATGGCCTTTTGCCAAAGTTCTCAGCTTGACATCAGTCTGCTGAGATGCTGAGACTATTAGCCGCCATCCTGGCCAATATTGTCTTCTTGTTTCTTGCTTTCTCCCTTTCCTCCTAGTCAGTCTGTCTGTCTCCAGCTACTGTCTCGTTTCCTACTTAGACAATAAGCTCTTTAGTCAGAGATTTCTGGATTTGCACAGTGTCTAGCAGGGCTTGATCCATTGCAAGAACTCAATAAGCCTAAGCTATAGGTGGATGTTCGCTAGAGGAAAAGTTGTAACTGCTTCAGAAGGTACCATCCTCCAGCTGGAACACCTGGAGTGACCATGCAACCATGCCTAGACCATTTCAGCGCAGAGGAGCTAAAACCCCTGCTAAGATGCTTTCAGTAACCCTCTTTCACTTTGCACTGAAATGGAGTAGGGCTGCTGACCTGGTCGGTTGAGATGCATCGGTCAAGCAGCATGGTGAAGAACATTTTTATGGGCAATAACTTCACAAAACTTTTTCAAATATATTGTGTGAGCAAATGATGGGCTGTACATAATGTTGCTCTAACAAGGAATAATGAACTGAAACAGGGCGCAGGACACTGCTCCCTTTGGCCCAGGCTTCTCTCATTGCTTTTCACATAGAGGAAGTGGGAGAAAGGGTAAAAACGCCTTCACGTTCTGGTTGCGTTAGAAGCCACCCTGGTGACGTGAATACCTGTTTCCCTTTCTCTAAATAACACACTGCCACATGCCATGATCAGTGGCTTTGACTAATGTAATTATTAAATACTCAAAAGTTGTACTTGCGTTTGTCAAAACAGATCAAAGTTATGCTTTTATAAGTCTCCACGCAAGCAGTGTGGCTCTGATAATACATCAGCTACTACTTATTATTCAATTGGTGCAAAGGGAATGAAAGAAGAAAAAGAGGGTTTGTGTGTGTGTGTGTAATGCTATTTTTCAATTAGTTTGCATGTGGTTTTCAGCATTAAATTGGATAAGTGAAAGATGGTGGATAGGACCCATCTGCCAGGAAATCGCTAGCATGTGGCCATCTGTTGCTATCCTGCATTTGATCAGTGGTACAGAGTGTGTGTTGATTAATTCATTCAAGTCCCTCTGAGGTACACAGCCAGCCTAAGAACATACATCCCGATAAATAAAAACTCAATCTGTGATAAGCACTTCATGCAAATATTGAGTAATGCCACTGTTGTGTAGAACAAACATGAGACACTCTTCCCCTCTCTTTCTCCCTCCACTCCTCCCACCAGCATGATTAGGATCCCATCTGAAAGAAAACCAACTCACGTGCTCAGGAGGAGCCCTTCCCACACATATCACAGGTCTTTCTGAGGCTGGATGTCTAGATGTCATGGATAGAAGAGGCCAAATTCTTTGCAGTTTTAAGCTCCGTAATGGCTGGACATCTTCACGAAGACCCAGTTCATCAGCTCATCTGAGGTGACCCATGTCTCTCCTTTCTTTGGGGGCCTGCAGCATCGACTCTGCTTATAGGACACCTGCTAAATGAAAGCAAATTCCAGCATACCCTCAGGCCATCTCAGAGGCATAGCCAAGGCCAGCCAAGAAAAGCAGTGCCAACCTGGAGACCCTACAGTCATCTGCACAGGAAGCCAAGTCAGAATGTGTGTATGCTGCCTGCAGCTTAGGAAAAGGATCTGCACTTGTTAAATGTCCTATCTCTGGCCTTTCAAAAATAAATTTTTGGCTTTTTTTTTTTTTAAATGGAAAAGGAAAAACATGTTCCAGGTGACTGAAGTCCATTTCTTCTCTAGATTAAGATGGACAAATTAGATCTTTTATTCTTTTTCAGGATGGTTAAAATTTTCAAAAACTCATGCACTGTTTCTGTTCCAGCCCTAATCCTCAGCAACTTCTATATGTCTTCTGTTTTCATTCCCATTCTCACCTCCCAGAGCCCTCTCCATTCATGTGGACCTTTTTAGTGTTTAGGAGAAGTGGATAGCCAGGGCAAAGAGTCAGATACTTTGGGATTGCAATGAAGTGGATGGAGGTGATCTTCAAGATGCCACCAACCTGTCAGATGCAGGTAGAAGGCTAACAGTGGAGTGGGATGCATTTACAACAGCTAGTAGGCTCACTGGAAGGTGTAGCAACTATTGTGCTTCAGGCATCAGACAAAAATATTATTGGGTATTCAAATATTCTGTAACATTCCTCTGTTCTCCAAAATTTTATCAAGGCACAACATCCACTTGCAAAGTGGCCAAAGACAGACTTTTAAATCCTTTGAGTGAGCAGCTATAGGATTAAATATATCACAATATTTACTCTCTAGAGTGCAGAGAAGAAATATTTCTGCTTGCCAAATAACTGTTCTAAATCATCTTTCTCATTTTGTGGCTCTTTGGGTGGCACATCACAGCTTGTTTCTGTAGACTCATCATTGCTTTTGTAGCCTTGATGAGGCTTATGATTGTTTTAATGCACCAGATCCTTGGGTAAACCCAGTGGTACTATCTGAGACTTTCATTAGGGATGTTACAACTGAAAACAGCAGGCATGCTCAGAAGGCATGGTGATCAACTGTATCCCTTGCTACACTGAATAATCGTCTTGTTTTTCTTTTTCTCAAAACAGGTTTTAAATGTGGGGAGAGGAGCAGTTTACAGCATTTTACTCTAATAGAAAGTTCATAGCCTTTGTTTTTCCTTTTGTCATACTTAAACTTAGGAGAGCAACAGGGGGACCGAGCAGCAGCAAGAGCTGAGTTAAGAATGCCATCCTCTACAAAGCACAAGCACAGATTAAGTTGCTTCCAGGGAGAACTATTTACTATTCAGCCTTCAAATAAAAAAGCGAATGAATAGTATCCCTTAGCAACCCTGACAAAATCCTTGATTTACAGCAATAAATGAAGAGTTAAGTTTTATTAGATACAATCACATAAGTCATCAAATCAGAGGTAATTCAAAGCCGGTAAGGTCCAGAATGGTGTATTTGAGCCCTCCTTACAGCTCCGTGGTTCAATTTAGCCATCTTTGTAAAATCAGCTTTGTCAAAACTTGTAATTTTTTTTTTTTTTTTTTTCTTCCTCCCAAAGCAGCTCACCTTCAAGTATGGGAGGACTGGCTGAAAACTAATGCATGAAAAATCACCAGGTCTCCGATTCTTCCTCCTGTAAATTGATTTCTGCTCCTGGGATATTTTAACCTGATCTAAGTAACAGTAGAAAGAAATGGCATGAATAGGAAATTACTATCCCTATACATTTGGTTTTGCTTTCTCTAACATTCAGGTAGATATTTCAAAGGTGGGTAATTGGCACTGCAGAATGTAGTATGGGAATAGTAGAATAGCTCTGTAAACATATTTTTGTTATCTGTGATCACTGTGAAATTGCTTTCTATCAGCATCTGCGATACAACATGAAGGGTGGATGGAATGGAACAAATTAATTGGACTTTATTTTGATATTAAATAGGAAATCCTTGTGCAGGGAATCTCAGAGGAAAATGTCAAAGTTTAATTGCTTTCTGCATTTTTGCACAAACACACCTACACAGAAACAGCTGGCACAGATTTCCTCCACACCTTCAGGGTTCCAGTGCTCTTCCCACGCTCTTCCCATTTCTGGAAAAAATAGCTGGTGGCTTGCAGTCTTCCAAACCCTCCAGCACAGCAAGCTCTCAAACCAGCATTGCAGGCAGGTGAAGAAATGCCCTGTTACCTTCTGGACACCCAAGAGCAGGGCTTTGCACAGCTAAGCTAGAAATTCATTTACAAGCTTAACTAAACCCAGAGGAATGGTTTCCTTGTGCATGTAGCAGTTACCATGACATTTCTCTTTAACAAAATATAGATTTAGGTAAAAGCAAATGTAGCTTTAAAAATATATATATATATATATATCTCCAAAATAGATTACATTTTTGCAGAATTTTTAAAACCAGAAATGAAGAGAGTTTGAACAGCTCCAGTCATTGCTCTCCCCCGGCTCACAACCAGCCAACAAGCTGCCAAACCAAGGAGCTCTACACAGTCCCGATGTGTCTGGAGAGACTGCTGTTCATATTAACCTTGTCCTCAATTAACATACAAAATCATCATGAGTAACAAAAGACTTTCCATACCAATGACCCGAGTGGTTTTATGAGTGTTGAGCAGGCACCAGCCCCACATCTATAATACAGGACTGTTTGCTTCCGGTACCGACTTCTACTGTTCCCCGAATGCCTGTTTATTACAGGATGTGAGAATGATAGGACATAGAGACATCTGTGTTAACCTCACCGTGTTCCCTGTCTGAGTCCTGCCCTAATTAAATTTGGGAGCCTGGTAATTTCTCCATGGACCAGTTTGCAGCACAGACAGCAAGTTCTCTGCTGAGATAATGAAACTGTTATAATCTGATATGTTTTCCTAGGCAGCAGAGTTTATACTCAGAGTTAAAAAAAAACCAGCAGAAAAAGCTTAAGTTTTTCCCATTTTTCAATCTAGATGGTAACCAATATTTCTGCAGCTCCCTGGGAATTCCCCGCACGCCACTGGCAACATGGTGAATCACGGCACTCTGCTACCTCTCCGATGCTTAAACATGTTGAAGTTCACGGTAATTTGTAACACACTGTACTGCAGAGCTTTTTAGAAGTCAACATGATATATTTGTTATCAGTAGCCGGTGCTTTTGTTTTTCTCAGTGAGCAGAACGAGAAGCCAGCAATCCTGCTGTGCTGACACGGGGCTGGAGAATAATAGGGCTCAGCCTCTGTCCTTGCAGCCCAGCCTGCAGAGCGGGCTAACGCTGCTCTCAGCATTCATCTGACGTTCTCCAGGAGGTGCTAAGGGATGTATTATCTTTATTTATTGAGGCCCCCATCGTGACTTGGATCATGCCTTAACAAGGTCACCATAATCATATTGCAATCAGGCTGCCCTTTCCCTTCCCAGTCCTGTAATTAGTGTTTGCCCTTGTAACTGGAAGATTAACCACATGACCTATTATTAACCTCTCTTCACCTATTATGGTCTCTTTGGTATTCCTTTTTAATGCACACACTGTTGAAACAGGGGCTGGTTTAATTATATTGTATTAACATGGGAGAGATTCTCAAACATGTGGGGAATGTGCTGATTATAGATTTAATGATAACTACAAGTATCAGAAAGTGTAAATGTTGTATAATTAGAGAGTAACTCCAGTGCCACAACACACGGTTTTCACTCGGTACTCACTACAAATCAAAGTGGCTCCACAGTACCAACTGGTGTAAATAGGTAGATATGTTCTCTGTCCCACGGAGTCTCATTCCAGGGCAGTCTAGTCATGATGCTGACAGTCAAGTGCCAGATTTGAGACCCCCCCTGTATCCTCATCCTGGGTGCTTTTCAGCTCTCAGTGGGTGGGTGTGCACCCCTCCCTTCACACATTGCCCCAGTGCTTATTCTGCATCTCCAGCAATGCCTGGAGTTGTCCCAGAGGCTGCCTGGTCTGGCCAGCGGCAAGATGTAAGAGTAACAAAACATGAGGAATGATATTAGTATCTGCAACTGCATTACAATTATCACAATTATCACAGTTATTACAACCTATGAATGGCTCTGTACCAAGCTACCAACTTACAGCCTCCTGAGATTACTTATCCTGTGAATCTAATTGAACAGAACCTGAATCATGATTGCAAACAGAGCACTAGTGACCAATGGACTGCGTCATTATTTTGGGACTAAGGGCTCTGAGCCAGCAGGCCTTTCATACAGCTGGAAGCAGTTCCTTCATTTCAGGGTTAAAAGAGAAGTGACTGTATAAAAATTTTTGAGGCTGCAGTTCACCCCCAAAAATACTCAACGTTTACTCACAGGTAAAACAAGCAAAATGAGTTGTATAAATGATACTCTGAATTATTCATCCAGTTTGGATGGTTCATTGGGAATGTGCTCTCATACCTTTCTGCAAGCTGCTGAAATGCCAGTTACCTTCTCCAGTGTTAAGGCCGTGCCCTCCATCACTGCCAAGACGCGCGTATGCAGGTATATTTCTCTGCTGGTCTCTGTACCATGTTCATCAGATCTCCTAATGCCTGATCGTCAGTTCAGCGCTCGTCCTCAGAAATACCCTGTATTCCCAGTTTTACTGGCTTCTGTTGTTTGACGCATAGTATCGTAAAAAGTGTTTCCTCTTCTTGGATTATCAGCATTCTGATGCTGTCTTTCTCCTTCTCATTCATGGTGCCACAATTAGACTGTACATGGGACACAAGATCTCTAGTCCACAATTATGTCTGAGCTGGCTGACTGAGAGCTTTTCCTGACTGATGAGGATGCCCTGACTGCATCTGTGCCTGCTTCCATCAGGGCACGGTCTGGAGACCATGCACCCATCTGCCTTGCAGTTGGGATACGAACTGTGAGAAACCTGAGAGCAGACACACCTCACCGCTACTCTGCGCCAGTTCTGGAAGTCAAGCAGGGTGTATGATTTCACCCTGTAAAATTAATCAGGCACAGCAGAACTACTGGAGTTTCTTTCTGTGCCTCTAATTCAGCAGCAGATGAAGCGGCTCGTGGACGTGTCAGGTCACATTCACCTGGTTTTTATCTGGTCTATGTCTATTTGCTGATCCATCCTAAGCCGGTCCAGGTCTCAGTCCAAATCCGACTCAACTCACGGCGAGTCTTTCCTTTTGGACCGGGGCCCGAAAGCACAGATGTTTAGGCTCATCCTCCATGAACTCCCCGTGAGCCACAGAGGATCAGATGGCAAAGTCTCTCTCCACATGTCAGGATCGTTCACCAAAATTGTGGCCCCAGTGCAGCCAGTGGACGCGGGGCACATGTGCAGAGGGAGCGATGTCGTGGAGCTGCGGGCACCACCACTGTGTATACGGGTGTCTCTGCCATGGAGGGCTGCCCTGGATCTCCAGAGCCGTAATACAACAGCCATTGGCGCTGAAGGGCTCCCAGTGGCCTTGCTGGTCTTAGACTTCAACACACACAATATAATTCTGGGGGTTGCTCCAGCAGATGTTCCAATTGAGTTTAAATTTGGAGGTACCTTGCCCCAAAAAAGCAAAATGAAAAATGACAGTGACCAGCTCAGTGGATGCCACTTCTGTTTGCCACTTTTTCACTTCTGTTAGTATGAAGAAGTAACAAATTTAAGTGTCATTTTTAATCTAACAGCTTCATAGCAAGTAGAAAACCTAAACGACCTTGCATTTGTTGTCAAAACTATCCCTATAAACTGATCTCATAAATCCAGGATTCTAAAAAAATAATTATAAAACTTTATGTTTTATCTGTATTACAATTTGCTGTAATCACAAGAGAAAAATTTTAAAGCTGTCTAAAACTCGCAAACAAGTAGAAAGGAGGATTTTTATGATTTATAGTGTAATCTCCTTTCTTTGCTTTTTGGGATATCAAAAGTGATAGTTTAATCACACATCTATCTATGTCAGGAAATAAAGGAAAGACACATGTGATATGAAGGGGGATTTAAATCCAAGCAGCTATTCTGTGTGGTCTGGTGATAGGAAGAAAATCATCCACGTTTGCAGGCAATTCAAATTTACTTACCATAGGATATGTCTTAAAATATTTAATTTTCTACTTAATTTGGCTGCAGTGACTCTGAACTGTACTAACTGTTTCTCATTTTTCATCTGCGCCCAGATGTTTGAATGCTATCATTTTCCGATCTTCAAGGCCAAGGAAATACCTCTTATGGGGACCTGACAGCATTGCTAAAATTTTTTGGAGGTTATAGTTTTGCTTTCTCGTGAAATTCTCGTGGTGCCTTCCCAAATGTTCTGAAGGAAAAGTTGGGAGAATCATGCTGCATTTTCACGTGAATAAAAATGGTGAAGTCAGGTATTTTCCGTGTCCAAAATCATGTGCTTCATGAGTTTCCCCTGTGTTGCTGGACAAATAAAGTGTCTGGGATTTACAAGTCAAGACTGATATGGTTTACCTGGGAATGTTGGTGCACGTCTACAATTTCACAAGGGTATACGCCTTGTGAAGGCAAAAGAAAAAAAATCCCCACAGGATGCTTCTTAGGGTTTCCATTACCCCTGTCTAAGGGGCAAGACATCCCAATCTGGGCCCAAATCATGACTATTTTCCTATCATCTGTGGCAGTATCATTTTCCATACTGCACAAGTCTTGCAGGACAGCAGAGGACACCTGGCACGGATGGGAGAGAAGGCAAAGTCTTCCATTTTGTAGCATGCTGGCAGCAAGTACTGGAATTCTGCTGGTAGCAGGCTATGGTGAGTTTTTGCAGGCTTATGGTTGACACTGCAGGCAATCAGCAAACATCTCAAAGGAACGAATGTATTGTGTTCAAGTGGAAGGATGAGCTGGGCTGTAACTTTCCTCAAGCCCTGCCACAACACAAAGAGAAAGAGAGTGGAGTAGGAGTATTTAGGCACGATTCTTCATGAAATACTGAACAAAGAGCCCTCAGTTTCTTTAACGTTAGCCGTCCCTGGTTTACAATGATAAAATTTTATTCAAGCCCATCTCTGCATACTTCCTACCCTGCTACCTACCTCCAGCCTTTCCATTACTGTCTCTTGGCAGCCACTTGCACTGGCTCCTGCTAAGCATTGAGGCAAATACTTGTTTTTGCCCCTTGCTCACCTCCACCACTGGGATCCCCTGCAGATTCCCAGCATTAAAAGTCCTCTTACCACCACAGATAACAAGCCATGAGCTGTGCTCCCTTTTCAACACCAAGAGGAGGCCACTTGCATTGGTCTTGGAGGATCAGAGGTACCAATTTGAGTGTGTTATTGCTGTTTGCCATGCTCTGAGGTGATTTTTCTGAAGTTGTTCTGATTATTCATAAGCCACGTGCTCACATCTTTTGCATGCAGCGGTTTACTTTTTCTGCTTAATGGGAGCTGATGCGTTACATGGAGAAAGGACTTTTTTTGTGAATCATGTGGAGCATTCAAGACACAATTTGCCTGTGAGAAATCTTGGAGTTAATGTGACCTGACAACAGAAAGTTTGGTTCTTCATGCCTAGTTCCTAAAGATTTGCCAACATGAAAGCTACAATGTATGACTAGTGTTGCTGCAATCCATTTTTTGGAAGACAAAAAAAAAATAATTTGTTGATTTACATAGAAAGATCTAATTTATGTATTATTAAAGTAAGGATCTTCCTGAGATGGAAAAAGTTTGGTACTGCACAGAGAGAGCACTTTCCAGACCTATGGCACTATTTCAGTGACATAGAAGGGAGTGACATGAGCAGGCTGTAATTTCCCCACAGAACTTGTGTGGGAGTTCAGCTGCATGCGTGCATGTGTCTGTGTGAGAAAGAGAAAGGGACAGGCGGAGAGAGGAAGAAACTTGCTTCATTATGCATTAATTTGAGTGTATGTAGGCAGAGTACAAGCCAGAATTTTCTCTCTTGGGGGCCCAGAGTTAGGCCTTAATTTTGTATTGAGGTGCTTGCATAGAAGTGCTCCAAAAGAATTCCCAGCATGCACAACTGCCCACTGCTTCAATTATGGTGACATTAAAAACGTAACGTTCACTTGCGTGGTTTAGTCCACTTACGGCTCTGAATGGCTTAGGATAATAGAAGCTTGTATTGTAATCGTCACCCCAAACTTGACCAAACTCCTTTTTTTCTGACCCCTCCTTTCCACTATTACCAGAAAACTTGCAGCCCAGTAAAAACAAACAAACAAACAAACAGTCTTCCACCTCTCAACAATTCAGAAGGTATGTTTGATTTATTTGATACTAGACAAGAAGAGGAATCTTATGAGGGCATCAACTCCCCTAGCATTTCAAGCTTGGCTCTTTCCCAAAGGGGACAGGGCAATTTAGATTTGGTCACCACATTCTCTTGATAACGGAGCTATTCCTGAGAAATGCTGAGCACCATTTGGCAGTGTGGCAGCAAGGAAACCTGCTGAGACCCTCTCCACTCACCTCTTCTGGTTGTCAAAACCTGCAACAGCAAGAGGAAGCCCAGAGAGGAATGAGACCCACTTTTGGTAGATGACAATGGCTCACATTGACTTCTGAGAGGACTGAGTTCAACACTCAGTCCAATGGGCTCCTAAAATCCCAGTGGTGGTGGTGTTTGCAGGAGTGCTCTTGTGCTCCTTAAGCAGCTGGTGAGGTTTCCAGAGCTGTCAGCATTTAATGGGATCTAGCTCTGAAGGTGGGTGCTCAAAAATACTGAGAATTAGACATCTTTCATTGGAAAGTTCACGTGTTGCTTCAGAAACCGAGTGCTCGGGCTGGGAGACTACTGTTGCTTTCACGTGCCCCACAAGCAGCAGCTTGTACTCCAGCTTTCCTCTGCTGCTCCAACACAGAGTGCTCCCAAACCCTCCTGCCAAGCCCCATTACATTGTACAAGGGACTTGATTTTCATTAAAATTGCCATAATTATATCTGCAAGCTCTGAACTAAAAAAAAAAAAGCCCCATCCACAGCTTTCAGCTTGTCAGCTTCTCCTAAAATGACAGATCCCCCATGTGCCACATATCTTACACCCCAGTTGTATCTTCATACATCTCTGTCACTTCCTCTCAGGTTCACAAGACCCAGAGTCTGGTACTTTCACAGCTATCATTTTGACGATCCCCATCTCCAATGCTATCACTAGCATAGGGCCATGCTGATTATTTCTTTGATTCTGCTGCATGCTCAAAACCATCTGCCCTTTTCTCTCTTGCCGTGTCTGATCTGGGAGCACCAGCTTCAAGAAGAGCATTTAGATGTACACTTAAGACTAGCCAATGTCTACTATCCTGAAAGAAGATGATTTTCTGGATCAAGATCCACTTCATCAAGACTGTTCTTAAATAATCCAGTCTCTTTGAAGGAATGAGATATTTAAAGGTTTCACTTCCTAAACGTTTCTTCAGGGCAAATTAAGGCCGCTTAGTGTCCTGCACCGTAGAGTTGACACCTTGGGCACACTGAGTGATGGATGTTCCTGCACTGCTCTGCTCCTCATTGCTTCCTCCGCCCTGGGGTTATTCCCTTCCCCAGGAGAGGCGATAGCCCAGCTTGCCCCATGCATTTCCCTTTGCTAAACAGCATGAAAAAGCAGCAAAGACCCAGACACATAAGGATCTCCAGGCTCTCCAAGAGGTTTCATTCAGCAGTGAATCCAGGAAAGTCTGCTATAGTGGAGCAGCTCCATTCCTGCTATTTTTGGAGAGGGTGAAAGGAAATGGGTTCAGAGAGGAGGAGTTTCTTTATTCTTCACAAATGTACACTTGCTATCACAGCCTGCATCACGTACATCAAGCAGCCCTGACCCACTAGCCAACTTTTTATTTTGGTTCATCCACTCCCAAGCCACCCAAAATACTGTACCTACATACATATGCACCTATTTGTGTAGGACTGTACACAAAGGAAAGAGTTAAGTCCTGCAGTATCTTATTACTAGTCTCTTTTACAAAGGCAAAAGTAGGGCAGTGTTATGTCATTTTTCATGACCATGAAGGGAATCCACAGCAGACTGGAGACTGAAGGATTATCTCCAACCTGTCCCTTTACAGTCACCCCATTAGTTCACATCTTACAGCTTTTCCTACTGAATGTTTTGTGATATCAGCAAACAAAAATCTTCCAAGGTACATTTTGTGCCTTTATGGTTGTTTGTTTATCACATCTTGTCAATAGTCTCTTTCTTTTCTATTTTCTTCTTTTAAAAGGTGCCAGATGTTTCTTCACCCTTAAAAGTCACCTCAAATCCAGTCATGCAATCAAACCATAGCCCCAGAGGACTTACAATTCTCAATTATTTTTCTGAAGTCCCTGTATAAGACAGTGCTGGGAAGGAAGATGGAATACTTCAGTTTTTTTAAGAACCAGTGTCAAAACCATTCTATCAGCCCATGGCACTAAATGCTTTAATTACTGTTTCTTAATTTCAAGAGACAAAACTTCAGTTGTAATAACGGAAACATCCATCAGAAAAGGCATCATTGCCTTATGATTAACAGCTGTCCTGAAAAAACTCAGAGTTCGACATATTTGCAGGACTATATTTTAAAAACATTGTCAGAGGGAAATGAGCCTGAGCAAAGAGAGAGAGAGGGATATTAGTACCTTCCCTGTTGCTGCAGGGCTGGTATGGAAGTTAGGGATTCTTTCTGGCATGATAGCCCACACTGTTTATGGGATTATAGCAACAGACGCCTGGATTAGCCACTATGATTCTTAAAAGATTCTCAAAAATTCTGCCTCTAAAGCCACCATTTTAGTCTCTTAAATATAATTACAGAAGCAGGCTGTGCAGATACAGGTCAACTATTCGTCGACTGTCAGAGCTGGGTGTTGTAAGTGATGACACAAAAGCAGAGCTAATTTTGTGCTAGAAGAGTTTCTAAGATCTACGTATGTAGAAACAGACATTTTTATCAGTTGTGCAATAAGGCTGTTGTTATTTTCCCCCAGAGAAGCTCTGTACAGAGTCCTATACCACTCTGCTACAAAATTAGCTAAGGGCAGAACTATTCCAGAGGTTGAAGACAGACCCAGCTCCTACTATGCTCTGAATTCTTTATTCAGGCTTGATTATGCTAAGAGGCATTGGCCAAACTTTTGTTTAGCTATTAATAAATGCTGCTCCTTGCTACACACATCTTCTGCAGGGCTGCACTTTCTGTAGCCAGTCACCCAACCTGAAACATGCTAAGGTGGCACGTCTGTCAGAGAGGTCTGAGGACTTGTCCTCTCTATGAAAGGCCCTGGAAGTATTTCAGAGCTTTTGAAATTGAGACACCTTACATGACCAACTACTTCACAAATTTAGTCGATTGTGATCCCCACCCCTCTACTCTTCCTTAATATAACTGTGTGTGCATTTCTGAAGCCAAATTATTTAATGCCTGACATGAACACTGTCACATTTTGGGGAAGCGTACCCCTTGCATCACCATGGAAACATTTATTTTTTTTAAACATGAGCCCAGCCAGCAGTGAAAAAGATGCCACTGATGTGTAAAAGGGCCATTAATCCAGAAATTAACACTGCAGCCCCTCAGCTCCGTGACTATGGTGATGTCTGTGCAGAAAGCATAGTGAAGAGAGCAAGCTCAGTTGCTGACCTGGAACTGAAAATATCAAGGTTCAGTTCTTCATTAAAATGAAGTTATCATACTGTTGTACCTCACAATGACATATACAGTCAATGTCATTAATTGTTTGTAAGACATTCCTATATAACACTGATGGGGATGTTTGAGATAGGTATAAAAACTTTGGAAATTAATATAATTTATTCCAATGTCATCTTGAGTGGGGAGCTGAACAATTATTCAATCTTCTTGATAAATTTCCAAGTAAAAAAAAAATTAGTAATCATGAGTTATGGGCACGTGTATGAGACCTAAGTGTTTAAATCGTTGCAGGAATCTGTAGTTAATACGCCCAGGCTGATTAAATGCGGCAGAGGCAGCCCTGGCTGAACTCTGCAGCCAGGGAAGGGAACTGGAAGGATGTGAAGGATGGGAGTTTGTAACAATATAAGCAAAATTCTAATCAAAGTCCTGTTTGAGCAGAAACCTGCAATAACTTACACAGTGCTCTAGCACAACACTGTTTAACACTGGAGATTTCTGGGCCAGTGTTGCAAACCATTCTACTGGTGATGTTAGGTTTGGAGAATGGTGGTAGAAAGGCCTCTTACCTGCTCTTGCTCATCTTCTTCCCTTGGTCCGTGGGCCTTATTTCAGTTATGCAACATGTGCACGTGGTTTTGGACCTTCTTATAACTGGGCAATGATTCTTTGTCACAAGCAAAGCTTTAATAGCCATTGCACAGGATATAGTGGAGCAGGCCAGCAAGCCAACCCTGTGTGAGAAAGGGCATGGGATGGGGCTCCTGGAAAGGAGCTTGTTTGAAGGCTCTGAGTCATGAGGTCCATCCCCATCTCCTCATTGTCTTCGTTTGCAGATGAGTGCAGTTGCCCAGCACCATGGCTTGAGATGTGCAGTGGTGCAGCCCTGGTAAGACCTCACTTTTCAGCACCAGGGAAAAGCAGAAGCAGCACCACAGGAGGAACAAAGGGCCTCCAAACATGTGAAGGTGCCAGAGCAGATCCATGGACTGAAATGTCCAGAGTTTGAGTGCACTGGGGAGGGAGCAGCCATGGAAACTGTAGGCTGTTATCCCCACTGAACCCAAACAGATCAGAAAGTGAGGCACCAACGTTGTAGCACAGTGCACCATCCTCAGCACTCCCGAATTTCACAGTTCAGACCAGGCTGGAGGGTGTTGATGAGCTGTCCACAGTCTGTGCTGGTCCTAGGGACCAAACACAGTTCTACATTTCAATCATTTCAGGAAAGATATCTTTCTGGAAAATAAGCTGCCAATGTAAACCAAAGCTGCAGTTTTGCTGAAGAGGCACGTGGGTAACTCCTTTGGTCCCTGTCACATGGGAAGTTAGATGGGGAGATTAGAAAGATCACTTCAAGCATTAGAAATCTCTGTAACCGACAAGCTAAGTGTGCATTGATCATTTGTGACTGGAAAAATCCTTTCCTCACTGAAAGCCAGAAGCCTTTCCTTTCTCACAGTTTCATTGGAATTTAGAAATCAGCCAACTCTGAACATGGCTGCAGGGACACACAGATTTGTGAGCTTCCCATTAACCCTCTGCTTTGTCCCTCTGTTACATGGGGATAAGATGCGTCTTTTTTCCAACAGTGACAAAAATCTTTAGTCTCTGCAGGCTACGGTTTCATACAGGTCCTCACACAGCCATTGCTCTGCTCATCACACTGACAGATCAGGATCGGCTTCCTGGAAGGAAAGCGGGCAATGACCTTCACCGATGTAGCCTTGGGTGTGTTATCAAGGAGCTGGAAACACAAACAGAGGAGACTTATAGCAGAGTACAAGCTTCCCTGCTGCGGGCTCAGTCTTACACTCGGTGAAGTACATGGCAGCTCCTGACTGAATCCAGTGGGAAGAGGTGCTTTTTTCCAGTGTCCACAATGATCAATGAGGAATCGGTGCAGAGCGCCTGCAGCTCCTGCTGCAGAAAGCAGAGCAGGCGCCAGTGAATTGGATTGCCAAGAACCGTCAGCTTTTACACGGGCTCATGCAAGGTCGTTCATCACCGTGGCAGATGCCGACTGCTCTCAGCAGCACGGAAAAGAAATTAAATGTGGGTAAAACAACCTTTTTTTTTGCACAGATGGAAGATAAGTAATATATCAAAATGTTCAAAATATTAGCATATCGCTGCAACTCAGACACGCAAGTGGGTTCCTGCAGGTCAACACGTGGCTGAGTTGCCACCTGAGCTGTGGTGACCGAGCGTGTTGGTGGACAATTGCCAAGAGAAAAGCATGGTCCCAAAGTTAATTATTGTGAGCGGCCTGTGGTAGCTCGCTGCCACTCCCCCAGTTGGACAAGCTCAAGAGCTGGCTGGGGAGAGTGGCTATCATGGCCGTGTGGCAGCGTGACGTGGCTGGACACGGTGGTGCAGGACATTGCCCATTACTGGCTTCCATCAGCAGTTTGGCCTTGGAAAGGTGGAGCTGTTTGCCAGGGCAATCTCCTCCTAGTGGGTGTGAGGGTTTTTTAAGCTCACTACAGTAAATACAGCCTTTTCTGGAGAGTGCTTATATATTCAATAGAGCTCACTGCTGCACAGGAAAAAGAGAGAGCAAGAGGCAGTTCCTGCCATCAAAGCACTGCTTAACTTATTCCCCTCGTCAGGAAACAATGTTATGTCAGGTCAACAACCGCAGAGATGAAGGTGAGCTCAGAACAACCGATGGAGACAAACCCAATGACCAAGTCCTTTCTCCATCCAAGATGCACTTGCATGCTCAGCAGCAAAGTCCCTGGTGTCACCTTGGCGAGTGTCATGGCTGTCTGGAAAGGGAGCACTCCAGCGAGAGGGACCCTTGCTGAGCTTGCACTGACTTTCTCCAGCTCCCTCTCTTTCAAGGAGTAAGCAGAGCAAGCCAGCTTCTCCTGCAAATTCATGCGTTGTTTTCTCGTGTTTTTGAATTAAAGCTATTAAAAGTTGACTGGATCCATGCAGCGGGCTGGAGCTAATGGCATGGAAAGGAAGAGCAGGCTGAAGAGCTGATTCTGTGAGGTGGTCTGTGCCCACACAGCAGCCTCAGACTTTCACCAAAAGGAGGCCATCTCCAGCAGACCACACAGATCTGCGGTAGTTATTTTCCATGTTGTAACAGGAATGCAAATAAAAATGTCCTTGTTTACATATAGCTGTGCTGTAGCTGATCTCAAAGCTGTCCTCCTTCTGTTTAAAAGCCATTTAGCTCTGTCCTGGTTCTGGCTACGATAGAGTTAATATTCACCTGAGATGGGTGGAGAACTGAAGCTGGTAGCCGGTATGGCTGGGATAATTAATTAATTAGCTAACAGCTGGGGTTAATTTACCCAAATTAGCCAAAGGGCTATTCCATCCCAGCTGACATCATGCTCAGTATATCAGTGAGGAGGGTGCTGAAAGGAGTCTCCTGTTACTTGGAAGAAACCAGGTGTGGAGATTTGTTGTGAGCCATTGTACTATATTTGTATTCCATCACTGTTTTGTTCTCTTTTGTCATCGCTGTTAAATTTACTTTTTGTTCAATCTCAGCCCACGTGGTTTTTGTTTGTTTGTTTGTTTGTTTACCAATTCTCTCCCTGTTCTCATGGAGGGTGGGGGGAAGCGGGAGAGAGACTGCGTAGTCTGGTCCCGATTGGGGCTGAACTGTGACAAGCTCAAAGCTTTGCTATCAAAATTGTTATCAAAGTTGCCTCACCTGGCACATCATATCTGTGTGTATTTTTTCTGTGTGTATGTGGATATGTGCGTAAAAACACCCACAAGATAGCAGATAACCAGAGTTTTCAAATACGTATCAACTCTGTAAATCTAATTCTTGCAGAGTAGGAACAGGAGGGGATCTCTGACTTCTCGTGACACATCTGAGCTAACTCCAACCCTCTGCTGCAGCCAGCCACAGCTGGACACGGGCTCATGGCTGATGCCTCTCCCCACCTTTCTGGGCAGCTCATCACCACACTTCCTCCTGCATGGACCCATTGCTGGCTGGGTTTGCGTGCACCCACCTGAGCCAAGCTTGGCTGTGTTCAGCCAAATGGCAGTCACAACAATAACTGTCTTGCAGACCTCTCCTTTCTTATTTGAGTGCCAGCCTGATAAATTTATCAAAATAAATAGCATTTATACCTAATATGCACATCTATGAGTAAAACAGACTGCCTGGTGAATGCAGGCTTTGGAGTTTACCTGTGAGTAGAGTCATGACTCAGGGAGCATGTGTAGACCTTGCAAAATTATGTATACTGTAAGCGCATCAAAGGGGACAGAGAAGGAAAAAACAGATGCGCATGCTTTTCTTTCTCCTCTCACTTCTGGACTAAGCCTATAAAATAATAATGTGCCTTTCTAGTATTATCATTTGTCTTTGATTTTCCGTACAGAATTGCATAACAGCAACAGCCCTATTAACATTCAGATCTCAGTTTTTTGCTTTGTGCTTTCTCCCTTATTCCTTTTGCTTAATAAAAGAATGAATTTTGCATTTGTTAGATGCCTGATGGCCCAGGAGACTGGGCTGTCCCCTGTTTAGCCATTAAATAGGAAAATATGGGACTTGTCTATGTGATAGTCCCTTTGCAGTATGCCAGCTCTGTACATACATTACGAAGCAGGCAAATTCAGATCACGCTAAGCCAGTGATGCTGATGGGAACCTAATGGAGCAAGAGGGACTGAAAGCTGTCACTGCCAGGGGGCAATTAGTTACCAGACAGTCACATTTCCAAGCCCTGGATGTGAATAGGTTGAAAAGTGTATGTACTGGCTCTGAGCCTTGTATAAGGGAGCTGTATACCTGGAGTTGAAACACATCCCTACTATTGAAGTAAACAATATTTCCTCACCTGCATTTCTGATCATCTTCCTCATATTCATTGCAGGCAAAAAAAATCCTTGGGCATCTGGAAGGTGCCTGCCCAGCAGGAAAGCAAGGCCCTCCTCTCCAGAGTAGGGAAGGGGGAGCTGCTGCAATGCCTTGCTCTGCTCTGGTGTTACAGGGCTCCCAGCTGAGGGGCTAAAGCTGGGCGGCAAGAGCCAAGGAGCAAAATCCATGTTAGTCCCTGCTTTGCTTCCCTGTCCCTAACTTGCTGCGGTGTAGTGTGCAGCTCCGGTGGCCTGGCTGCATCCAGGCTACAGCTCTGTGCTGCAAGGGGTTGATCATCAGCAAGCGCAATACTTGGTTAGCATCAGTGGCTGGAGTGCCCAGGCCAGCGCAGATACTGCACACGGTGACGGTGCTCCGGCCAAAGGCTGGGAGCAGACAGCCTTGGAAACCTTTGTAAACAGTTGCTGCCTGCAAACGTTGTCTTGGTCAGGATAGAGCATTGCAACATCTCCCCTGCAATGAATCTGCACGGGATTTGGGTCCCAAGGCAGCAGGTCTGGCTCTCCAGAGCACCAGCTGCAGCAGAAATCAGCAGCAGCATCGCTTAATCTGATTACACCGCTGCAGCGCGTCACAGCCAGGTCCAAAACGCTGCTCCAAGAGCGTGAAACCTAGTCAAGATTTGTCACTCTCTCTCCTCCTTCAGGTAACGTTATGAAATAAAATATTTTTATTTTTAGAACTGAGAAAGGAAAAAGGCAAATTCTCATATTTTCAAGGGAATGGTGATGTTTATTGAAATTTCTGACGCAGCCACTAGATGCCCCTGTTTTCTGATGAGCACTCCAAAGCAGGTGCCGCAGCCAGGACCTGAACTTGGGGTTCAAACTGTATAGAAATCCTGGTTGCTTCAGCCACTTCCTCCCTAATGACCTTCGTATTAGCTGGGACTGTGGTTCCTCATGTGGCAACGAGGAGATACGGTGCTGCTCAGTAATGGGAATCATGTTTTCCACCTGCCTTTTCTGCTCTGGTTTGGTGGAGGCTGTGGAGGAGGTGACGTAAAGCTCAGTCACTAGTGGCCGTGCATCTGGACATGGCCACCTGGGCCCACATCCCACATCCCTGTCCCTGTGACCATGCAGCCCACATTGTCCCTGGAGCGGCACTCTCAGCTCCCGCTGCCCCTCAGGGCTGAATCAATCCATATCAGAAAAGTCAGTCTCTGGGCAAAGCCATGAACCCAAGCAGAAACATTTCCCTAATTAATCCTGATGTGTTTCCTTGTGAATGTTTTGTATGACTCCAGAAAGGAGACTGATGCCACTCAAATGGGAATCGGGCACTTGGTCAGTGTTAGGGAGCTTTTGTGGCTGCTGAAATAGTTGTGCCTCCAGAAGATATATGTTTCCACAACGTCCTTCCATCCCCAGAGAAGGTAGTCAGCCATGCTTAGCATAGAAAATCACATAGAAATTTTGCTCCTTCTGAAGCGATCTCTCCCCTTAGGTGATCAAGTCCTAAGCAAGGACTTATTTTAGAATCTCTTAATTTAAGGGTTCCCTGACCATGCTTCGTGGGGCTTGCACCAGCACATTTTCTCTTGTAAAAGTCCACACCAGGCCCTAAGGCAACAGCGTGTAGTAAATATCTATTACAGTCAGGTACTCAACTTAGAAATCTTGTAAGATACAAAACATTGATTTATGGATTTGGTGCAAAAAGACCTTGTTTGTGTCTGAGCACTGTTTCACAAGGGAACTGTTAGAGATCTCCTTGCTTGAGCTTTTTTATTAACAAGCTGAGTAAAGTGCTGGGAAAGCTTCAGAAGAGAGTAAAAGTGGGTTCTTAGGATGAGAACACCTATAAAGGTCTTCTGCTGCCTAATTCTTCCTGTTTTCAGGAGCAGATGCCTAATCAGCACTACTGAATGTGATGAGGGCTCAGAGCTCTGAGTCACCTGGGAAAACGTACCTTTTCAGCTGACAATGCTGGAGAAGCTAAGAGCAGCTCAGAGGAAGAAGCACTAGAAATTCCTAGTGACCTGGCATCACAAAAACTACTGGGATCCAAAATACCTTGTTCTGGTTTTATTTAGTGAGGGGGGGCTATGGTGGCAGCTTCTGTAAGAAGCTGCTAGAAGTTGTTCCCCTTTGTCTGGTGGACTCAGCCAGGCCTGGGGCGGACCTGCTGCTGGCCAAGGCAAAGCCAATTGGTAGCAGAATGTCCCCTGAAAATGCCTCTGTGATAACGTATTTAAGAAGGGGAAAAACAAAAAAAAAGGGGGGGAAGGTGGTAGAGATAATGTTAAGCCTGGGAAGAGGGAGGGGTGGGGGGGAGTTATCTTGTTCTCCTTCTCATTATCCTGCTTTGGTTTTAATACTGAACAAATAGTTTTCCCCAGGTTGAGCCTATTTTGCCTGTAACTGTAAATTTAAGGATTTCTCCCTGTCCTTATCTCAAACCTGGAGCTTTTTTTCTTACATTATCTCTCCCTATTCTCTTGGAGGGTGGGAGGAGTGAGAGAGAGACTGCACGGTCTGGTCCTGAGCGGGGCTAAACTATGACATACCTTTGCAGATGTTTAGAAACCAGTAGTTACTCCATTTGTCACCCACTGCAATGAAAAGAGTCCCTCCGCTTCCCTCCAGAAGCTCTGGATGAAGGTGTAAACCTCATGACACCACTCCTCTCAGCATCCTTCTGCTAGTAACGGTTTTGTGTGATCTGATCCACAGGTTTTTGGTTATGAGACATGAAAGGCTGGTAACTAGCCTTATGATCATGACAGTACCAGCATAATAGTGTTTCAGGCAGGCTTACATGGATGTGTCACACAGCATGTAGCACAGGCAGCCCTGAGGCTCGTCTTCCCCTAGACTGACACTGTGCAGGCTGAGCCACTTCTCTGGAAGCCACACATTACCTGCCATTTTTTCATAAATTAAAAAAAAAAAGGCTCAAATGTACAATAAAAAATGAAGCCTGGATTAACTGATATCTCTCTTCTCTTAGTGATTTCCTTGTGTTTTCCCCTGGGCCTATGCTGCTTTGTAGGATTATGGCATTCCAGAGTCATTGGCATAACAATAACATGACTAAGAAATATGGAGACTCCCCTCTCCACGCTAATCCGTGCCAAGAGAATACTGAAGGCAGTAGATAAAGGAGTCACTAACACTCAGCTACATTTTGCTTCTAAGAATTGTCTCCCAGAGGCTATAGCCAGTTTGCAACCTTTTTAATTTTCAGGGAAAATGTCTCCTGTGCCCATAATTAAGAGTTTAATGTGCCACAGGGTCCTGTTTATCACGATAACTTATTTTGCAAAAGAACAGACAGATAGACTCTTTGTAGGTCCTTTGAATATCTTTCAGCCAGTCCATTAGATGGGGCTGTGATACTGGGGATTTTTGTCACTGATATTCATTATTCAATTATTATTCATTTATTTTAATAAAGAAGCTGCATATTTCCTTTGTTTCACAGGCAGCAAGATCTGGTGCGGGATTTCAAAGCACAGAATTGTTTGGTTATCTTCAGCGTTGACTAACTACATTCACAAGTTTGCAGGGTGAATATCAGGCAGAGCTTTCTCTTCTCCTCTTAGCACCTCACAGAAGGCATGTGGATCCAAGGCAAAGACACCTGTAAACGTGGCATGCATCTGAAGACATATGGAAACATGTGATGATTAATTGTGTGTTCCCAACTGGAATATAGTTTGAGAGTTCTATGCAGTTCTTCAGTAGGAAAAAAAAGGTCTATGTAATCGTTCTAACAGCTGTGAGCAGAGGGCCCTTGAAATGGAACATGGCATCAGTGCATCATCCTATTAAGAGTGCACATCAGATTTTATGGCAAAAAAAAAACCCAGACTGCTTTAGTGTCTCCTTGATTCAAGACAATGCAAAGGGCAGGAGTAACTTACCTGCACGCTGCTTTGCCTCAACCAAGAGCAATTGCTGTAAATGTGCTGAGCAGCCAGAGATTGAGTTATCACATACACTATGCATGTGTGTGAATGTATTTCAATATAGAGTGATAGTTTCTGTGACAAAACCAGTATCTAAATCACGGTACGTCACGATTTGCTTTCTTGCTGTTCCACTTCGATACCAGGATGCAACCTGATTTCCAGCTGACTTCACTGCAAACTCCCCTGTTTGCATATGCTGATAGGTGGACTATATGCCCTTGTTTAGTTTCTTTTCTCTTCACTGCATGGAGAAGGACACAGTAAAATTGAAAGCCAGCTGGATGCACACCAACGTGAACAGGGAGGGAGTGCCTGTGGCACATGAGCAATTAGGAATAAGTACGAAGAAAAGCTTTTAGGATACCAATCTATCTCAAATAGTTTGGGCCAAATAATTTTGCTGATGTGAGCCGCTGCAGTGCAGGCAGGATCCACTATAGAGCAGAGGATAATGGTGTACACAGAGGTTTCTTGAACTGGGGAAACCTCAAGGCAGTGGAGAGACGCACTGGGAGGTCACAGGTCACACAAGAGTGGCTGATGAGTCTCCACACCTATAAAAGAAACCCCTAGGGAAAGTTAGCCTAAGGAGATTAAGGGGAAAGCAAATGATGGTGATTGGTGGCTGTCTTGGTCATAGAGACCACCAAAGTATTTGAGTTCCAAATTGTTGGTGACAGGACGAAAACTGCCAGCCAAACTTTGACCATGGATATGGGGAGAGCAGACTTCGGGCTGCTGGAGGAACTAGTTAGTGAGGTCCCCTGGGAATCTGCTTTTGAAGGTATTGGGGTCCATGAATACTGGTCACTTTTTAAGAGCCATCTCCTAAGAGCACAGAAGCAGGCAATTCCAAAGTGTTGGAAATCAAGCAAGGGGAGCAGAAGAGCAGCTTGTCTGAACAGGGATTTCTTCAAGAACTTAAACGGAAAAGGAAAATGTATGGACAGTGGAAGCAAGGATAGATGACACAGGAGGACTACAGGAATGCTGTTCACCACTGTAGGGAGAAAATTCATGGGGCCAAAGCTTCAAACTGACCAGTGCTGTGAAGGACAACAAAGAGGGCTTTTAAAAATATGTTAGCAGCAAAAGGAGGATCAGAGATAACATTGGTCTGTTACTCAATGAGGTCAGTTACTTCACAAACAGGGACGTAGACAAAGCAGATACATTTAATGCCTTCTTTGCCTCCATCTTTATGGCCCCAGTGATGAGCCCCGGGATTCCCAGAGCCCTGTGTTGGAAGACTGTGACTGGGGGTGATGACAAACTCCCAGCCAACTCCATTCGAGACTTGCTGCTATAGCTGGATACATATAAGTCCATGGGGCCCAATGGGATTCTTCCCAGAGTATTAAAAGAGATGGACAATGTTATCACAAGACCTCTCCCTCCATTATTTTTCATTTGTCTTGGGAGTCTGGAGAGGTCCCAGTTGACTGGAAGCTGCCAAGTGTTGTCCCAGTTTTCAGGAAGAGTAAGAAGGAAGACCTTGGTAATTACAGACCTGTCAATCTCACTTCAGTGCCTGGTAAAATTACGGAGAAGGTTATTCTGGGAGTTATTGAAAAACACTTGAGAGAAAATGCAGTCATTGGTCACAGGCAGCATGAGGTCACAAGGGGGAAATCCTGCTTAAATAACTTTATTTCCTTTTATGACTGGGTCATCCATCTACTTGACCAAGGGAAGCCAACACATATGGGGTTATTTGAGTTTTAGCAAAGTTTTGATATCATCTCTTGGAGTATCCTTCTGGACAAAATGTCCAGCACACAGCTACACAAGTCTACAATACATTGGGTGAACAATTGGCTGATGGGTCAGGCTGAAAGAGTTATAGTAAATGAGGTTACATCAGGATGGTGGCCAGTTCCCCAGTGCTCAGTTTTAGGGCCAGTACTCTCAAATGTTTTTATAAATGATCTAGGCACATTCATACATTAAGTAAGTTTGCCAGTTATACTAAATTAGGAGGAGCTGTGGACTCCCTCAAGGGTAAAGAGGCCTTACAGAGGGATCTGGATAGACTAGAGAGCTGGACAGTCACCAACCATATGAGATTTAAGAAGAGCAAGTGGCAGATTCTCCACGTAGGATGGGGTAATCCTGGTTATATGTACAAACTGGGGGATGAGAGGCTGCAGAGCAGCCCCATGGATTTATGGCAAGTGGAATATGAGTCAACAGTGTGTCCTGCCAGCCAAAAGGGCCAGCCGTGTCCTGCGGTGCATCAAGCACAGCACAGCTAGCCCGTCAAGGGAGGTGATTGTCCTACTTGACACTACTGGTGTGGCCCCACCTCAAGTACTGTGTGAAGTTTTGGGCACCTCAGTATAAGAAGGACATCAAACTATTAGAGTGTGTCCAGAGGAGGTCGACCATGATGCTGACCTCTAGGGCAAGACTTACTGGAACAGGCTTCCCAGGGCAGTGGTCACAGCACAAAGCATGAAAGAGTTCAAGGAACATCTGGACAATGCTCTTAGTCATATGGCTTAGCGCTAGGTAGTCCTGCGAGGAGCAGGGATTTAGACTTGATGATCCTTATGGGTCCGTTCCAAATTGAAATAGTCTGTGATTCTGTGATTCTAATGTAAATAATCTCAAACTATGCCAATTAAATTTGTCTGTTTTCACCTGTCATAATTGACAGTTTTGACTGGTAAGCACTGCAAAAAAAAATCTGCAGTCCACCAGGTCTGGATTTTTTTCTATTTTCCTTTGTTCAGCTCAACTAGAAAACTCTGACCCACTGAGGCAGGCCTCAAATACCTAGCCCATTTTCTATTTACTACATGACCTCAAGCATCTCTCAGTTTGAGGAATACCCAGATGCTGGCTTGGAGAATTACGGGAACTACTTGCTCCCTGGTGGAGCATCACGCACAGGCCATCAGACCACACTGCAGCTGTTCGCATCCACAGCACATCTGGATCCTATCCTGACTCTGCCTCTTCCATTGAGTCAAGGTAGCTCACAGAATTCTGTGGACCTCTGTTCTGCAGAGGAGAATTACCACTGCTCTTGTTTTCGGGAGCAGAGAGGGGCCACATTTGCCTGCTGTGCAGATCTCAAGCTCTGCTTTGGCAGACCCATTTTTAAGCCAGTAATTTTCCACACCACTTTACGCTGTAGACAAGGCCTGTTGAAGGGTGTAGAATAGAGAGTGCCAAACATGCACAAAATGTGTAATTATACGTATCTCAGCGCAGACCTTCACTTCCATCTTGCAGTTTGCTAGGCTGAAGCCCTCAGACAGTAGAGAAATAGCTGCTTCTGTTTCAGCTCAGTTAAGTGTTGCATCAGGATCAAAGCATTCTTTTAGGCTGTTGTAAAATACAGCACTTAAACTAAGAAAAGACTAAGAAAAGATTCTCTAGTTCTGTACTTCCTTGTTTGATGCTACAAAAGGAGAATTACTTGACAAAATACTTTGAGTTCCAGTGGTCCTACTAAACTCAGAAAAGTCATCATAACCGCTAAGGCTTAAGAGTAACTGTTTGGGCTGCTTTATTTTGGGAAAGGATATCACTGGAAAGGCTGTCCTATGCAGTGGCTATGCCCAGGGCCTAGGACATGGTTTGATTTTCCAGTTAGAAAGCAAAGAAGTCAAATGTTGTAAGTCTATTGCATGCCACGAGTGACCATCAGTGTGTCATAATGAATGCAAGCATGTTGCTGAGCCCACTGCTCCCTAACAGGTAATTCTCGGCCATTCAAAAGTACCCCAAATACAGGGATCTACTAATCCACCTGCTGTGTCATCAGATGTATTTGCTTTCATTCCTTGCTCCCAATTATTTGCTGTATTACAATATCATAGAGGCTAGCCTACAGTTGATTTTTAACATGTTGATTGCAAAGAAAAGATGATATAACAGTAAAGCTAGGCTGTAACAAGTCACAATTAGCACCATTTCATCCTAATGATTTGTTTCCTTAGTCTGTCAAATAAAAGCATTAATCCTTTCATGTATGGTGACACTGGGATTCTGTGTCAACCTGCACTGCCAGTAACCACCCATGTCCTGTGACATCCAAGGCAAGCTGCACACTTGCATAGACTGGCGTTGTTTCACGTGTAAATCATCCAACAGCATACTTTTCTATTGCAAAGTAATGTGGTGACCAGCTCTCCCGTCTTGCTGCTTAGAGCATCAAGCAGCCTAAAGCGTTTTACAGGAGCCGTATGTGACAGAGAGAGAATACTGAGAGGCCTGCATGCTTCTTGCCAGTGTGGATCCTAACGCCTTGCTTGATGTCAAGGAGTCAGGAAGGCATCCCTTGGCTTTTTCCTCTGTGAATTTTTATTCTCAGCACACAGTCTACCTTGAGACTATCAACTCTCTCATAAGCCATTTCTTGATTCAGATATACCAAACCATCTCATAGACGTATCTGGAAATGTTAGACTCCCATTTGGGCCAAGCAGGTTTTACTGGATGGCCACAGCATTAATGTGTCTCTGTGTCTTCATTGATGCCAGGGTGAAGATTCTGGTGCCAAAGAAATATAAATAAATATAAATTTAAATATATTAAAGCTAATTTAGTTCTTTGAAAAAGCAAATGAAAAAAAAATATTCTGGAAAAGGGGGAAGATGAATAAATAGAATATGAAGAGGATGCAATAAGACCTGGAGGGGAAAGAATAAAACCTGAAAAACAAAATCCCTAACAACCTTCCTCCCTCCAAATACACTCTCCCACTCATACACAGAGCTCCACAAGAGACCAATTTAACATGAGGAATTTGCGTTGCTCTCAGCCGTTGTGTTGTATCCTCTGACGTGAGGGATCAATTTGTCACTAATGAGGAAACCAGTCAAGCACCTGATTATCTCCTATCTTGTGTCTAAGTCCCACTGACTTCAGCAAGTTGAAATCATTGACCAAAAGTCAATGGAAGTGCACACTTACTCACCCCTTGCTTTGGCTCAGAGTGCTTCCCTGAAGGAGGTCCAGGGAGAACACAGGCCCTCTCTGGAAGGAAAGAGGTGACCTGGGACATGGAGAAGGCTGAGGTGCTTAATGACTTTTTTGCCTCAGTCTTCACTGATAAGCACTCTTGTCATGCCACCCAAGTTGTAGAAGGCACAAGTAGGGATCATGGAGAAGGCTGAGGTGCCTAATGACTTTTTTGCCTCAGTCTTCACTGATAAGGGCTCTTGTCATGCCACCCAAGTTGTGAAAGGCACAAGTAGGGATCGTGAAACAAACTGAAGGACCTCACTAGCACACCGTCCCTCAAACACTGGCATGCTGCCCCATGGCTTACCACTAGTGAGCCTTGTTTTATCCCTTTTCCCCTTCCAATTTAGTTTAAGAGCCCTGCCAACTCCTGCATAAAGATCCTTTTTCATCTTTGAGAATGGTGTGCATCCCATCTGTCACCAGCAGGCCTGACGTCATGAAGATCAACTCATGACCAAAAACCTTGTAATTCTGCCGGTGACACTAGTCATGGAGCTGGGTATTAATTATCTGGGTCTCCCTGTTGCTTCTAACATCATTCCCTGCAACTGGAAGGACAGAGGGGAAAACTGCTTGCACTTCTGATCCCTTAACCAGTCACCTCAAGGCCCTGAAGTCTCTTCTGATTGCCCTTGGACTTCTTATTGCAACTTTGTTGCTGCCTACATGAAAAAGCAATAATGGATAATAATATGAGGGCTGTACCAGGGTGGGAAGATTTCTTCATCACATCTTTAACCCGGACCCCAGGGAGGCAGTGGATTTCCCTAAGAAGAGCCTCTGGTCAGCATATTGAGCCTTCTGTTTCCCTCAGAAGAGAGTGTCCTATGATAATAACCTGTCTTTTTATCTTAATGGAAGGCGTTTTGATGCAGGGCCAACTTAACCTTGGCAACACCTCCAACTGAAATGAACCATTGTCCTCATTGTTTGCTTCCACTTGCAGAGCCTCCCTATTGTACATGGGCACTCCCTAGGGTTTCTTGGGATGGCTGGAGGGTCCTTGGCCCCATCCAGGTCTTCTCAGCCGCTGTTACATGAGCCATGGGCTCCCAGCGGGTCTCTCTGCTCCCCTGAGGTTTCCTGAACTGCAGATCCCACTGGCATCGCAGCTGCTTGCACCCAGAAGGAGATATGTTGCCCACCTCCCCTCCCCACAGTATATTTCTGACAGGGTGGGATCTTTCGTCAAGCAAGTACCAGTGAAGATCAGCAGGTATCACTGCTGGGGCAACTGGTAGAGGGAGATGGAGTAACAACATAATTCATTTTTAGAGGACCTTGACAAAATCAGTAATGAAACAGATTATGTGACGTGATCACATTCCAGAAGATCAAATGTCATTGATCAGGAGAGTAGAGCCAGGATTAAGTCCCCAGCACAATTTCCCAACTTGAGCTGGAGGCCGTCGCCTCCAGAACTTTGATGCAGTAAGAAACACATCATTCACATCATGCCCTCTCTGAGGAGACTGCAGGTGAGATAGTGTCACTATTAAACACTAATCCTTAACCCACCTTCTCCTTGGAAGTCTTTCAGAGCAGCCTTGTCTTGCTCCTCAGTCACTGTTCTCAATGCATCCCAGATTTCCTTGTTCTGCCCTGTAAAGCCCCCCTTGCTGTCTGGCTCTGCTCAGATTTGGTTTTTTGCAGCCCTACCTCAGGTGCATGCTATTGCTGTGGCGGCAAGGCCAGCAGGACTGGGTGGCACAGGTAAATGGATCCCATGGGTGAATAATGGAGCATGCTGGTTTTGTGTAGTGGGGCTGCAGCAGCTTCTGTAAGAACCTGCTAGAAGTTTCCCCTCTGACCCGACTGCGTCTAGGGCAGACCCGCTGCTGGCCAGGGCTGAGCTATTGGCAGTAGTGATAACACCTCTGTGATAACATATTTAAGAAGGTGAAAAAAAAAAAAAAAAGAAAGAAAAATAAGTAAATAAGTGCAGGCAGAGAGGAGGACAAGATGTGAGCCATTGGGCCTTGTGGCCCTCACCCTCTGGCCTTGTGCCGGTGGCCGACTGCACCCGACTGGGCCCCGCCCGGCTGCAAGAAGTGGAGAGGAGAGGAGATGTGAAGAGATCCTGAGAGGCGTCTGCCTGCCTGTTGTGAAGAATTTCTTGTGAGAGGAACGGCTGCAGGCGCCAAGGTCAGTGCAGAAGGAGGGGGAGCAGTAATGCTGCTCCTGGCCGAGATTCCCCCACAGCCCGTGGTGCAGCCCATGGTGGAGCAGGTTGTCCCCCTGCAGCCCGTGGAGCCCACGGAGGAGCAGAGATCCCCCTGCAGCCCGGGGAGGACCCCACGCTGGGGCAGGCGGAGGCCTGAAGGAGGCTGTGGCCCGTGGAGGCCCCGCTGGGGCAGCCGTTCTGGAGGGGCTGCACCCCGTGGAAGAGATGACCCACGCCGGAGCAGATTCACGAAGGACTGCAGCCCGTGGGAGGGACCCCACGCTGGAGCAGGGGAGGAATGTGAGGAGTTCTTCCCCCGAGGAGGAAGCAGCGGCGTAAAACAATGTGTGATGAACTGACCATAACCCCCATTCCCTCTTCCCCCTGTGCCGCTCGGGGTGGGGGGAAGGAGATGGAGATAATTTAGAATGAAGTTAAGCCCAGAAAGAGGGGAGGGCTGGGGGGAAGTTGTGGGGTTTTTTTGCTGTCATTATCCTGCTTTGCTTTTATTATTAATAAATTTAAATAGTTTTTCCCAAGTTGAGTCTGTTTTACCCATAACAGTAACTTGTATGATCTCTCCTTGTCCTTGTCTCAAACCTTGATCTTTTTGTTATATTATCTCTCCCCTCTTCGCTCGGAGGTTTGGGAGAGTGAGTGAGAGACTGCATAGCTTGGTCCTGAGCAGGGCTAAACTTCGACACTGAATGACTGCGTGTTAAAACTAAACCCTGACCAAACTAGTCCACTCTTGAATTTTTTTTTTTTTTTTGCTGGGAGAGAGGACTGAATTTGAGCATTTATAGTTTTTTATTATCCGCCTCATCTCTCCATTACAGATGCAATCCTTTAAATGTTCATGTGATTTTTCACATGCATCTGACTGGAAAGCAAGCTGAAGACATTTAAATATTGTAGTGGGAACCTGTAGGAATTTCATTCAAACTGTGCCACTGCCAAGCAATGCCAAGGAAGGCATTACTTTTGACAGATGAGGAAAATCAAGTTTCCTCATTTCTACAAGCTTAAAAACAGCTATAGACCTGTGTGTAGAAGAAATAAGTATGTCTATCCCAGCTAAGCAAGACAAAGCTATCCTTAAGCAATGGCACAAAAGTTCAGCAAGATAATCACATTAGCATTACTGAGCTAGCCATGCATGTGAAGTACAATACAGCACTTTTTTTTTTTGCTATTTTTCTGTATTATGAAACTAAAATATTCATATTTTATTGTCCTGCGCTGACAGAAAACTGTTAGAACAGAAGAATGGCTGGCTTTCTGTCTGGAGTTTCATGTCTTATTCAGTGCAAGCTTGAATGGCGGAATTAATCAGGTTCTCAACTTCACATTATCCAAGGTTATTCACAAACAGTCCTTAAATAGAGCTGGGGATGGGAGTCTGGTGTTGTTTCCATTGGCCTGGATATGTATTTTCCACCTGCTCAAAAAATCCTAAGGGAATTGAGCACTCAACTCTTGTGCAATTTCAGTAGGATTTTAAGATTTAAGATTTTAAGCCCCTCTGAAAAGGCTAGATTCCAGCCATGATGAGCATCTGACTAAAGCGTACTCTGATCTGACAGTGCCCTTCTGCCCTGTGCCAGTGCTGCTGGCACCTACCAAAACAGAGATGCAGTCCTTACACAGTGCTACTGGAAAGCAGGTGGTGGGGAGCATCAGCCTGGGACAAAATGTCAGACATACATACCTGAAACACTATTTGTGCTTTAACAGCCTTTGGTATTTCCCTGGGTGTTTGTAAAGGACAGCCAGCCAAAGGCTAGAAATGCAGTGTGTTCTTTGAGCACATCCCGGTTTGAGGACCTGATGGAAAACCCGGGGGAACTTCTGCACTGCTGTCACAAATTTTGACTTGGGGAGAAGGAGTTTCCCCAGCCACCACTTCTCCAAGCAGTAGCTGCTGTGGCCTCCCTGACAGCATGGAGTGGAAGAAGCGGGGTGTGCTCTCAGCAGAAAGGATTCCATGACCTCATGCTCACCAGTCTCTGAGCATAGCTGGCCACAAGCAGTGTGGTGGCCACCTCCTTTACAGGGAACTACAGAGAGCAGCTTTGCCTCAAGAGCTTGGCGTGGTGAAGGGTCCAGAGTAACCCTCCGAGCTGCCTGTCGCGTCTGACAAAAGGAAGCTGTAATGAAAACAAGCGACTTGCAATAAAGCCTGTGCGTTCACTTGGAAATAATGAAAACAAGCACAAAGACAGCTGAGGAGCCCTTCTCAGGCTGCGTGTCGCTGCTCCCTACAATCACACTGTCACCAGTCTCCCATAGAACAGGGTTCCATTTGACCACAACAATCTGCTGCAAAGTGTCATTGGCCCCACAGAGGACTGAGTGCTAAGGGACTCACTAAAATAAGTTACTCTTAAAAAAAAAAGATAGGGAAATACTTGTTTTCCAGTTGCTAAAATTGCTATTGGAAGCTGCTTTTCCTCCAGGACCTTCCAAAACCCCTGCTCACTTCAGCTGAGGAGGAAACTCCCTGCTCGGTTGGTCTTCATGGAGCACCAGCCAGTCTCTATGCCTTCTGTCTCCTCCACAAAAGTAGGAGTCGCATGGGCTCTTCTGCCCATGTTTTCCATGGGAGTTCCTGCCCGATAGACTCCCCTGGGAACAGGCTGCAGACTTACTGCACAACTTCAATGTGAATTCATGCAGTCGTGACTATTGGCAAATGCCTTCAATGCGCAATTCTTCCTTTATGTCTTCTTGGTTTGCAAGAAGTCACGCTAGAAGAGAGGAGGAGGAAAAAAGATTATTTCTGTGAAGCTGTCTGAGTGGCCTAATGGTTTTATGGGTCACGTTGCTAGGAAGGAAATACTCCTAAAGAGCGGTACTCTGCATCCCTGAAGGTTCTAACCTCTTTTCAAACAAACCTGATTGTCATTGCATGGGAACTGTGACAGCCTTGGGAGGATGGACTACTGTAATAGCATGTTTTAATGAAAACATGAAATCACTAATTTGGTTTTTTAGAGTGCATTTCACAAACTCAGCTCCTATACTACAACCAAGGAAATAAAAAGTCGTTCTCTCTGCCTTTTCTTGGTTGCTCCGTTTCCACATGCTTCTCAAAAAATCCTGTTGGACCCCTACATGACTTGGTTGTAATTTCATATGTTTAAATCAGTACTTAAGGAGATTACTTAAAGTTTATTGTTCTTATCTTTGTTGATCACTGGAGGTACCTGTCTCTTCCTTCTTTTTTTTTCTGTTGAATGAAGCTGTCTGAAACACAACTTTACAACTGCAGGGTGTTTGCAATAGCAGCAGCAGAAGAAAAGAAGGAAGTTTTTTTCCTAATCTCTCAGTGCACTTCATCCTCCTCCATGAATGCAAACCTACTAAATTTGAAGTTTAGAGATACATCCAATAACAATTTATTCCTACAGCACTAACCCAATCTATTTAGGCAAACTAGCAATTATTCTTCCACACTAACATCAACATAAAGCAGATTACAAGAATTAAATGCACAAGAGTGCAGTTCTTTTATGATTATGCACCCTTAATCTTCAGAAGATGGTTAATTACATTTTAAGCAGCATAAGAGTCCTAACATATTTGTATGTTAATAAAAAATCTCAGCAGGGATTTAAATCTAACATGTATTCACAGGTATAACTAATGGCATTTTTCAGTAATGCTGTGAAAAATATGCCTGTAAGTTAGTAGCTTCACACAGGAAACTGCTGGGAGTTTTAATTTACTCTCTAACTGTTCTCCTAATCATTCTCTTATCATGCTGGGACGGCTAAATGCGTACAGATTGTAATGATGATATGCACCCACCATAGCAGTGTCACTGATGACATTTGTTAGTGTTTGAAGTCAGGCTGCTGCAATCAGTGCTACAGCCAACAGAAGGAGGGAAACAAACGGGGATGACACTGCAGCCCTGCAGTTTCACAAGAACTCTGATGATCAGAGGGCTGGAGCACCTCTCCTATGAGGACAGGCTGAGAGAGTTGGGGATGTTCAGCCTGGAAAAGAGAAGGCTCTGGGGAGACCTTATAGCGGCCTTCCAGTACCTAAAGGGGGCCTACATGAAATCTGGAGAGGGACTTTTGACAAGGGCATGTAGTGATAAGACAAGGGGTGATGGCTTTAAACTGGAAGAGGCTAGGTTTAGATTAGACATAAGGAAGAAATTCTTTACAGTGAGGGTGGTGAGGCACTGGGACAGGTTGCCCAGAGAGGTTGTGGCTTGGAAATGTCCAAGGCCAGGTTGGATGGGGCTTTGACTGATCTGGTATAGTGGAAGGTGTCCCTGCCTACAGCTAGGAGATTGGAACTAGGTGATCTTTAAGGTCCTTTCCAACCCAAACCATTCTATTATTCTATGAACTCGTGTTTGCTGTTTTAAGGCTTATTCCAGTTCAGAAAGGGATTAGTCTCTACTCAGCACCGGGCCAAACATCTCTATGATTCAGAGCTTTTAGGATTACATGTTAACTGTGTCATGTTTTTAGGAGTACGTGTTAACTGTGTCACGTTGAAGGTCAAAAGATACCTCTTTCCTAGAAATCCTCATAAATTAAGACAGAGCCTGTCATTTATCTCTGCTTCCAATCTTTGGGAAGCCAGAGCATTGGGATTCAAAGTGGAATCTCTATTCTTTATCCAGAGCTGCTCCTTGAAAATTTCAGCTCTGGACAATCCAGGATTTTGGCCAGGGTAAGACTTAGCCTGGTTCAGGGTCAGAACTGTCTTTGCTTCCAACCCCAGGCAGCTGCAGCAAAGCAGAAGGCATGAGCTTTCAGTGGTGCCACTTCTGGGAAAGAAATACCAGTTGGGAGACACATGCCTTCCTCCTGGGTTCGCCCACTGCCCAGGGAGAGAGAGGGAGCCATTTCATTCACTGAGCGGCACCTGAGCAGAGCAAGCTCAGGGGAATGAATATCACAGGGAAAGGGGGAAAAAAAAGGGTGCTATTGATGCTTCCTGCAAGTCCTGAGGTCGGTGGCCACAGGCTCTGTCCTTCCCTTGGGTGTCCTTGTTCTGTTCGTTGACCAACATCATGCCAGTTTCTTCTGCAGAAGCCACCTGAGTTTCAGGAAAAGGAAGCTTTACAGCTCAACTTTATTTTTCTCTACTATTTGGTCATTTCTTCCCACAGTGGATTTTCTTCACGTCTAACTCCCAGTGCAGACATTGTCATTCCAAAATATCCCCAGGGCATAAAAGATAATTTAGGAAAGAAGGAAAGAACTAAACTTTCGAAATGTGTTGCCTAATTATTACTATTCCTCATTCTGAGCCTTATTTGTGGCAAGGATGACTCATTACCCTTGAACACCCACTGCCTATCTATTTCCTTTAATGTTGCTTTCCTTTTTGATTTTCTGGATACAGATAGCTGACTGCTTATCTATTCCTACCGTTAAAATGATGCATAACTACTGCATTTTGTGGATGGAAACATTATGGACACTGAAATGTCATCACAGCCCCATTTGCTCATCTGCTGTTATTTACTTTCCAGCAGACAATATTCAGTACACAGGCACGCACAATGCAGAAGTCAGCACAACATTCATCACATTGATATCAGGACATACAACGCATGCTGCCACTGATCAACGGAAACAGTCTGGGCTGGAGGATTTACAGAGCTACCCATCTCCTTTCAGACTCTGTACAAATTTTCCCTGACTGAGACATGGTAGCTCTGGAAAGGAGCCAAGGCATGACTACCTGCCAGTGAGAGAGGTTCCCAAAATACGGGGATGTAGAGGTCCAGTGTCAGACTGACCTTCTTTTCTGGTGGATAGAGCTGTGCACTGTTTTTTTCCAAAGCCTGCCAGTGCCACCACTGCACTCACCGCTCCCTGGGAGGCTTGCACAGCATTCTCTGGAAGGTATCAGCCTTTGTCATGGCCTGAGATCTCTTCTACTGGTGAGGCTTTTTGTGGATGCAGATGAAACTCTGTCTAGAATAAGAAGATATCTCCAGAAAAGCATACTGAAGTCCTGCTACAGTCAAGTCATGTGATCCAAATGCCCAGCTATCCAAAAGTATGTCTCAGGGAAATCAGTAGTGTAGCTCACCAGAGGTGGTCTAGAACCATTCAGTCCAGGTCTTGAAACCAGAAGCCACAACACCTTGCATCTGTGCATTATCATGTGCTATGCCCTTGATAAACACCCTTCAAAAATTGCCCCTAGCCAAGAGAGTTTCCATGTCAGTGGTGGAAGTCAGCAGATGAATATGGCCCCTGGAGAGCTTGCAGCAACAGTAAGGCCATGAGGACTGTGATAATATCCAGCCAATTAATGAGACTGCTTTGACGAGGAACTAGCAGTAATGAGGAGGAGGCTACTGACCTTGGGCTCTGTGGGACTTTTT
The DNA here is from genome assembly GCA_009806455.1 of Tetrax tetrax. NCBI lineage: Eukaryota > Metazoa > Chordata > Aves > Otidiformes > Otididae > Tetrax > Tetrax tetrax. The sequence goes on from WHYT01017583.1 coordinate 809,446, forward strand.
CTCTGTTTCTGGGAGAGTCACCAAAAGAAGGCACTGGGAATCTCTGAAAGGCAGGAGGCTGGTCACAGGTAGGCAGGGGACTGTAACTCGTAGGGCTTTAGCTCTCTGGAGGCTGGGAGGTAGTCACTGCATACCTGCCTTCCTCTTATTGCTTCTCTGGCATCCTCTCTCACCCACTTTTTGAGGACAAAGTCCTGGGTTAGCTGGACCTTTGGTGGCCATTCTGATGTGCCACAGACTCCTGGGAGACACCAAAGGAAAATCTCAGCTATCAGAGGGTGATGGAAAGTGAATTTTGTAGTGTGATGAAGCTCTTCTAGCTCACATTTCTTTCTTCTTGATTCAGCTTGCTTTCAGTCAGCATCCATGATGTGTCAAAATGTATAGCTTCACATTTGCATCAAGATGCTCCTCAGCCCAGAGTAGAAAACTACCATGTAATGCTCAAAAAGCACAAAACAACCAAAACAACAACACTCACAAAAAGCTGTGGGGATGAAAGTAAACAGAGCTGTTTGGAGAGCACTGGGGGTGGTAAGCGGCTGGCTGCAAGGTGAAGGGGTTTGGGACGAAATCCTCAGCTGGGGCAAGGCTGAGGCTTAGACCAGCTGCTTCCCTGAAGCCAGATCTGCTCCAAATAGCTGTTTCCTTTTCCTTCAACATAGTTTTGAATTTTGTTATCTTTTCCTTTTGATGCCCTTTTCAAACAAGGAGCTTTGCCATATGGAAATTAACAATTACACCAGCTTGTAGTTGCCTCATATCTGCCACATAAAACAAAGCCAGGCAGTCCTGACATCTGGAAGCAGCTGGCTGGAGAGGTCAGATCCATCTTCAAACAGCATTCACATCTGTTGAGCTTGTCCTCCCAACCTCAGTTTACACATCTGTTTTGACACAACTAGAATGGCAGGTATGTAAGTTTTACAAGAGGTGCCTCAGTGCAAGAATGAGGAATGGCCTTGCCAGGTCAGATCAGAGACCCACCAGTCCCCGTGTGCCCCCTCCAGCCTGGCCCCAAGCATGCAGACATGAAAGGAACAGGATATGGACATTGCAAGCAGGTGGCCATACTTCCTCAGCATCTAGTACCTGAGGTCAAATAATTCAGTCAGATATACATTCATTTCTTGCAGTGGGAGGGAAGGCACAGAAAGTTGCTCATCTGAAAGTAACACAAATTCGTGATACTGTATGCATTCACAAGCACTATTCAGAAAACTTCTGTCTTAAATCAACAGCTACTGCCCCAGGCCCAGGTCAGAGCCACATTGTGCACTTTGCTAGCTATGATGAGAGAAGAGAGAGATTCATCCTTAGAATCAAGAGGATGGGAATACTCATAGATGTGAGAGGCTGCGAGTACCAATGGGAATCCTGATTGAGCTTTTCCTCAGCACGGGGTGGATGCTGTGAACCATCACTGGGCTAACAGGCAGGAGCAAAACTGGAAAGAGTGTTGGCATGGACTCAAGTGCTCAGGCTGGCTCTTCCACCTGCTCTTCGCCTCCTGCTTCAGAGACTGCTTGGCTTTGAGAGCACCCCTGTGTGGAGTCTTTGTGGATACAGATGCATGCAAAGGACTGGGAATAAAAATAGTGGAAACATAAGATTTTTGCAAAATATTTCCAATTGTATACCAGTTTTACTAATTTTAAGGCTGGATTGCTGGTGTTCAGGGTGGCTTGTCACCATGGCCTAGAGCAATTTCTCCCTGCTTGTTTCAAGCACACATGATGAAGGGATTTTCAGTTATGCAAAAACTTCATCTGAGTGTAAGCTGTGATCTGGAAACTGCCACTCCACACGAGGAAGCGATTTGACTGTGACACCTAGAGAGCAAGAGATTGCACATTTCCCATTTGCATCCCTCCACCTTGCTACAGCTGGATGTAAATAATTCCTTGCTTCTCCTGGGAGTCCTTCCACTCTCGCCTTTCTTTCACAGCCTTTTGACTGAGATAAAGCCAAAAGCTGTTACCTGGAAATTTGTGAAATCACAGAGAGTCAGGAAATGTGGGGTCAGCTCCAGTCTTGCAAGAGATTTGCCATGACTCTGAGCAGGTCACTTCATCTTACATCAGTAACACAAGTGACGAAGGCTTCATTGGTATCATATTAACTTGTAATCGAAGCTTCACGTAAGGATTATAGGATTAAGCTACTGCAGCAACAGAATATTCTTCATCTGGATGATCCCTTTGTTCCAAGAGCCCGTGTGTTATTATTGCCATTTTCACATCTGTTCATCACTTGGAGAACATGTCTTTTGTCCCTTAGTAAGCTTTAGCATACATTTTCCCCTGCCATGCTCCCCCACACTATTATTTTTAAATCTAAATACATTTTCTAAAGGTTAGGACATGTTGTATAATTAAAATCAAGTTGGCAGCAAAGAGCTGTTTCATTCACCAGAGCTCTTTTCACTGTATATCAGTCTTTTCTCCAGCTGGAAAGCAGCTGGAGAATTTGAAGTGATCTACTTACTGGCAACCAGCAAGGCCAAGGTCACAGACATGACTAGTGACAATGGATGTTCATTGTGACACTTGTTATGGGAGCTTAATTTTTCAGAAGTTTTATTCGGTGCTTTCTGGAAATGAGATCCTATAAGGTAATTCCTATGAGCGTTCCAAATCACTTCTGCAAGTCATGACTTTTGCACTCACACTGGCAATCACACAGCATAAGAAAGGTAGAAACTACTCAGCACTTCCACTACCCCTAATTTTTCTTTTCTGTCTTTTAACATCCTTCTGTTAGGTACGAAGTAGCTCCATTCTCCTTGCAGAGTCCTTCCCAATATCTTGTAAAAGTAAATGAACTTTAAAACCGGAGGCGGTTCTCCAGAGAAGTAATTCAGCAATAATTCAGCCTACAGAAGTTCCCGTGTCTGTAATTTATTGATTTAGCTAACAGTTTGTACTGACTAGATAGCAGTTTCCTATCTTATTACCCTGTGTTTTCATTGTACCCAACCTGTCTGGTAGAAGGAATATCAATCTTTGGCAGCTTACAATTGCTAACAGTAGCTGTTAAATATCTCTAAACTTGCCTTTACTTCATTTTGGAGTCTCTCAAAGTTTCCTGATTTGGACGGTTGACAGAGAGTTAAAAAGAGTTACTTTTCTTCCCGACAAAAACAACAACAAAAAATGTGATCTTCACTTGTGTCTTCGAAAGAGAGACAGACGGTTCTACACTTCTGGTGCTTATGTAAAATCCTCAGCTGCACTTCCCATCCAGCCTGCAGAAAGTGTTTGTCACGTCACTCCTCCCTCTCCGTAGCAATAAATGCAGATGATGTGTGGTTGCTTAGTAGACAGCATGACAGAAAGCATCAATGCACTTTATGATGCTCGGCAAGGAAGACAGACGAGATCTTAGTGCATTTTTGAGGCAGACTTGTTGATCACCGACACTTGTGGCTGAGAAAAGGTTCCCAATGCCAAAGCTGCTAAAATTGGACCTGTAAAGAAAAATGTGTGAGGAGAGCGGGAATAATACAAAGCAAAAGCTGGGTACATTTGGATTTGTGGAACAACTTGTTTCAACAATAGTCACAAGCATTTTGTTCTTGACTTTGGAGGATATTTGGGTGATTAGGTAGCTAAAAGGCTTGCAAACAGTGTCTGTCGAAATTACAAAGGGAAAAAAAAACAGGTGGTGAATTCAGAGTTCACATACATGTTGCAGTACTGACAGGCACGTTGGGAGTGCTCTTACAGAAACACGTGTCTCATGCTACAGAGAGGAATTGGAAAAAACCCTCATGACTCAGCAGACCAGTCACACCTAAACAAATGCTGAATACCAGTTGCCTCTTCACAGAGAAAACATTCAAAAACATTTTTAGGCAAGAGATGCAAATAAGCACTTCTCCAGTTTGTCAGTTACTACAAACTAGTTACTTAGCTCAGTTTATCAGCTCAGATGTGGCTCACCTGATGAAGAACTGGAGGAAGTCAATGACACAATATTCAGCAGGTATTTAGGGACCATTTGCTCCATACGGCTAATACCTGCATTAATAAGGAGGTCTCTTCAGGCCAAGGAGAATGCAGGGCCCATAAGTCCCATGAGAAAGAAAGTTTACAAGCTTTCCATTGCAGGAAAGTGGTGGAGAAGTGGTTATTTATCTGCCTTTGGATAAAGCCAACAGCTATTTCTTCTTCATTTCAGGCAGCAGCACGATTTTCTAAGAAGTAGGCCAAACCAGATCAATGCCATCTCCTTATGGACCTACCTGCCCAAATTGGCCTCGTTTTTCCCAAGAAAAGCCTACATATTCTGCTACCTTTAAACAGATGGCATTGCTAGAGCTGAGGCTTTGCCCTCATGCAGGGTCTGGCTCTACCATCACTCTCGTCTTACTGTGCTCCTTCTGCCAGCAGACTGTTCTGCTCCTTCTGCCATTGTTTTGACATTTCTGATGTTGAGTTCACAGACTATATCAACTAGTGCACTGGTTTCAGCCCACATGTCGTAGGAGGAAGCATATATTTTCTCCCAGACCATTGACAAATTGAAAAGGTGTTTGAGACTTCTCACCCAGGGGACCACTTACTGTGTCCCTGGCCCTCTTTGCAGGACTTACTCTCACCTTCTCATCTCACTTCGTTTCAAGATGCCCTCTTTGTTATGGAGTCAATCAGGCGTTAGCAGGGCTCTTGATGCAGCTTGCAGTTTGCTGCTTCTTCTGAGAAAGCTGGTGTCCCCAGACAGAGTAAAACTGATTCCCTCTGTGTGGCAAAGTACATACTCTGTCTTTAAGCATCACACTTGTTCCCTGAGCACCAGTCCACTCATAAACCAGCCACTGTGAGCTTCCACGTCTGCTTCTTTTCCTTCTGAAGCTGTCAAAGAGGATGAGTGTCCACAACCCCACCGCCTCTGCACCCAGCAGCATAGGAGCACAGCTCCGGCTGAGGCAGTCTGTGTGACTCAGCTCTCCTTGCAAATGTGACAACCTTTGTCAGGAAGAAAACCTAGAGATTTGGTCCCAAAATAAACTCAGCCCTGAGCATGGCTGAACTGGCCTGATATTATCAAACAGGCTGTGTAGTTAGTTGCAGGTCTTCTCTCCCATCTCTTTTCTTAGTTGTCTGGCCCAACACCACTGAAACCCTCTGGCCAGCATATTCCCAGGTATGACTAAAGAAGTCTGAGCTATGCTTTATCTCTTTCTCCTGACAAATACTTCAGTTTGAACTTTCCAACCAGTTATTCCAAGCTGTGGTAGCATTAATCAAACTAACGATATCTGAATATATGGAGGAAAATCAATATTATATGGTGAAAAAAAATTCCCACAATTAATAGTGTACTGTACAGTGTCTGTGTTCCTGTGCCAGTCTGGACATAATACAAGTGACTTATCTTTTTTTTTTTTTTAACCTACTCTCTGGAGGGGAATGTCGTATAATGAGGGTTATTGGAACCCTGCAGCTGTTCAAGGATGAGATAGCTTAGCTGTTGGCTTTACTGCCTTACTCATGCAAGGTTATTATGGCCATGGATGCCAGTGACAGCCTGGAGTCTCTGTTCTGCCCAGACACTTTGTGCAAACTGTTTGTACTGAAGTAACAACTCCTAAGATAAAGCCCTGGAGAAAAGAGATTGCAAATCTAAATGAAACCACAATGACCTGTGGTTTGAGGGACACCAAATCAGCTGTATGGGGAGAGGGAACATCCATCACCTCAGCCTGCTCTATTCCTTTAGAAACAACGCTGTGGTCAGGAACTGATTTATCTTAAATCTGTCTGCAGCGCTCACTGCTGGGTTTTATGATTGTGGCTCTTCAGCCATCCAGCAGCAATAAGAATAATTCAGTGACCAGAAATTCTCTTCACGTCCCAGTTATGGCTCTTAGCTGTGAGCTTTGAGCCCATTGCTGAAGTACTGATTTAACTCTTTTACTGTACTACCAAGAAGAAATGTTGTTTGATACAGGATCTCCCAGCCCCCACACAGCTTTTCCAGCAAAGGCACTGTTGGCCAACGAAGGAGGTAAGAAAGCTGCTAAAACCTGGATAAACTGAAGAGCAGGATCCTGGATAAGCAGACACTGAATGTCTCAGTTGTTCTTAACCAGATATTTTGATCCCGGATGCTGGTAACGGAAGCTCTGCAGTGACTTCAGTGACACACACAGACTCTGAGAGGCCATCCAGACTTCTGTCCCCTCTTCCTTCTAGTTTTACTGTTATCTTGAAAACAAGATGACACGATGATGTCCTTTTCCTCTGCAGTGATGTTTTTCTCTAAGTTTGTTTGCTCTGGTCTCCCTTGTCCAGGGTCCTTCTGAGGGGCATCTTCAACCTGTTCACTCAGGTCAACTAGACTCCTTTGGTGCTGTGACCCAGAGATTATTGGGTGGTGGTGGGAACAGACACCTTCTCAGAGCAAGCTGAGAAAGCCACCCTGCTGCAGCACATGTTCAGAGCCAGCCAAACCCTTCACATTTCCCCTTTCTGCTGGGACAAGCCTTTGGTGAGGATGGAGTGACAGCTGGAGGAAGTGCCCTCTGCAAATACGTGGGTTGAGGGAATGGGGCAGGCGGTATCCAGACCCCAGCCACATCTGGACCCCAGCCACAGTGTGTCTGGGGGAGAGGCAGGAGAGCAGAGAAGCAGAGTCCTGCAAACTGCTTTAGGAGGCAGCTCTGTTTCCCCATCTGACATCATCTGCTTCCCCAGTCATGTGGTTTACATTTGTCTCTCTTTTTTTCATGTGGAAACACTGCTTTCAAAGCCATCAGCGCAGATGAGCGTAGTGGCCGTGACATCATTGCCAGCATGCCTCTCCCACCTGCAACTCGGCAGCTTTTGACAAAGTGGGAAATCCCAAAGGGACTCTTGTGGCCTTGGTAGGTTTATTAACCTCATGCATGCAGGTAGTCTCACTAAGCAGGAGCAGAAGGCGCAAGGGAAGAGAAAGCAGGAAAAGAGTTGGAAAAAAGAGGTGAGTTAATCAGGAAGAGGCAGCGTCAATTACTCTGACATTTAATATCAGGTTTTTTTCCTTTTAATAGAGACCACACTGATTCCTTCGGGGAAATCTGCTATCAGCTTTGAGCCAAATACCCAGCAAGCATAAACTAGCTCAGTCTTCTGCAAGTCCATGATGCCACATGAGATTACCCCTGCTGCAGACCTGGCCTTGCCTGTGCTGCTCAGCCCTGTGGCTGTCTCAGCACATCCCTTCGGAAGCACAACCCAGGCACTTACAGACAGCCTGTACCTCATTAGACAGATTCGTTGTTTACTGTAAGATCATAGAATCATAGAATGGTTTGGGTTGGAAGGGACCTTCAAAGGTCATCTAGTCCAAGCCACCTGCAAGGAGCAGGGACATCTCCAACCAGATCAGGTTGCTCAGAGCCTCATCCAGCCTGGCCTTGAACATTTCCAGGGATGGGGCATCTACCACTTCTCTGTTCTGGTGTTCTACAACTCGCATTGTAAAAAATCTTTTCCTAATATCTAATCTAAATCTACCTCCCTCTATTTTAAAACCATTACCCCTCATCCTATCACAACAGGCCCTACTGAACAGCCTCTCCCCATCTTTCTTGTAGACCCCCTTGAGGTACTGGAAGGTACTATCAGGTCTCCCCAGAACCTCCTCTTCTCCAGGCTGAACAGCCCCAACTCTCTCAGCCTGTCCTCATAGGAGAGGTGCTCCAGCCCTCTGATCATCTTTGTGGCCTCCTCTGGACCCTCTCCAACAGGTCCATGTCTTTCTTATGTTGGGGGCTCCAGAACTGGACACAGTACTGCAGGTGGGGTCTCACCAGGGCAGAATAGAGATTCTTTGGTTTTATTCAAATCTCCATTAGGACTTGTCACAGAAAGGTCATGAGAGTAAAAAAACCCAAACAAACAGAAACAAGAATAAAGCTTTTCTGCTACTGAGTCCAAATGCGCACTAACGAGATCTAAGCAGATAGCTAAGAGACAAAGCAAGGCACAGGACTTGGGATGTATCTGCACTGCAGTCAGAAGCTGTGATTGGAGCAGGGGTAGAAGTACTCCCACTGGCCTTCCTCTAGCTATGCCGAAGAAGCAATGCAGGCTCATTAATGACCCCATTGGTACCTCCAGGACCACAGGGACTTCAGGAGCTACTTCGCATTGCAGCCCAGGCTGTTCTTTCCCTGTTGTTAAGTTACTGATCAAAAACTTGTACAGAGAGGTTTGCGCACACTGTAACCACTCCTCTAAGTGCAGGGTCTTCAGATGACTGACTCACTTCAGATGTCCGAGTCTCAAAAGAGTAGTCCCACAGTCTCGGTTGTAGCACTCAGGCTGTCCATCCTTTGTCCACTTAGGGAGTACTGGATTCAGATAGATTCGTTTTGAAAGATATGTTTTAGTCTAATCAGTTGCAAATAATTCCTTTTCAGCCAAAGCAGCTCCCTGGTCCACTTGTCTGCGCCGTTTCATGCTAGTACTGGCACAAAGCAAGACAAGTCTTGGGAGGTGGGAACACGGACCCACTCTTTTCTATACCAATGTAGATTTAGATCAACTTACACAGAGGGAAAAGTTGCAGCCAAAGACACTGCAGCCTTCAGGTCTGGATCCATTTCTACGTGAGCTCTGAACCCAAGTCTTAAGCTAAAAAGACTTTTTAAGCTTAGCTAAAATACAATGTCTTGTGTTGAAAATCTGACCTGAAATAAAAATATTCATTTCTAGACATAATTTTAAAAAATGAAGATAATACCCCCATATTCATGTCAATTTTCTTAGAAAAAAAATAACTTTGACTTAGGGATTTACCATATATCTCTGCACTTCCAAGAGTAAGTGCGGATTATGATTCAGAAAGCAGTAGGTGCCACTGCTCGCTGCTTGATGCTGATTGCACCTACACTGCTGAGGTCTTCCAAACTCTACTTTACCTTTCTCCAAGCTCCAGCACCATGTTACCTTCCAACAACAAGTGCATGTATGATCTCCTCACCAGAGCAGGAGATGGAAGAAGCATTTACAGGGATTTCAGTCTGTTGGTGGATGTCAGTGAAATAGCACTGAGGCTTCATCAAGCCTGGGAGAAAGAAGCTCCATGCTGTTCAGCTCATACTTTAATTCTCCTTGAAGCTCTTGGCTGCCTGCACAGGACCATTGTCTCTGGCAAAAAGCTCTCCTTGGCCAATTAGCAATAAAATTATCTGTAGGGATGGCAGAATTGCAGATGATTTCATGGGCATTTATTTATTCTGCATTTGCACTTCTAAATAGGCCAAGGAGCATTTCTTCATTTTCCACCTCCATGCTTCTCATGGAGTGAGAGGTTAAACTGGAAGCATTTGCAACCCAGCTGTGGGCAGCTCTCTCTGCCCACATACTGTTCTTCCTTGTCATCCCAGGAGATGAGTGTTGTGTGGCATCCTTGGCCATTAGCAAAACCTTGCCAAGGAGATTTCCCATGGAGAATCAACAAAATCAGCTCTCGCTTTCTCACAGCATCTGCAGTGAGAGCTCCAGTTAAGAAGGAATATTTTTAGCCTGGAGGTACTTGGCCAGCTGGTCAGAGGTTGTCCCTCGTCCTTGAAGATATAAAAGGAAAGAGGAGATCCCACGGGTGCCAGTACTATCTATATTTTGGGAACTCTGTTTGCATGTGGTCTCCTCTGCAAGGAAAGGGTGTTCCTTTCCCGGTGAGACAGGGTCACATCAGTCAAAATTGGCCCTTTTGAAAATTCACACCCCGTGTCAGGTGGATGTGTCCTGAGTCCTTCTAAGGGCTAAAATATATATCAAATAATACCCCACAGTACTCCGGGAGAATGGAAGGGAATGGAGTTGCCCTGATGCGCATTATATTAAATGTGCCTGGCATGCGGAGTCACACTATAGAGCCAGTCCTTGAGTTCTTCTTTGCCTTTTGTAGCCTGTTATTAACTTGAAGAACAAATGCTCTAAGTGGTGCAGGCAGTCAGAGACAGCTACTGCAACCCTCATCAGCTCCAAATCAATAATGGGTACCATCCAGACATGCTTCAGGATAAGAGGCATTTCACTTCCAGGAGACCGATTCTTGAAATGAAGCAGCTGGCATTGTTAAAAACACAATGAAATAGCGGAGTGGGGTGAAAAGTGTTAAGAAAAGAGTGTTCATCAAAAAGTTATTAGTCACTTCATTAAAAGAAAAAATAAAAGGCCAGCTTCTCAACTGAGACTGATGAGTCAAACTTACATACTGACGTAGAGCCTAAAATTTCCAGCAATTAAGGTCTACCCTGCCCCAGTTGAACAAGTGAATCTTTGGTGATGCCATACTAGACAGCCCCAGCATTCACTCACACACCCAAACACACCCACACAGAGCCCTGAGCGAGTCTAAGAAAGAAAACTTTTCTGCCCTTTCCTGAGCTGATTTGAAGCTGCAGCATCTCCTGGCCCTGCGTCCAGACACGGTGGCACAGAGTGAATCTGGCACAGGGCGGGGGCAGGAGGGTGAAGAGCTAGTTTAAGCTATCCTGGTCCCAGATAGGAGATTGACTTCTTGCACCAGTACAGTCCCCAGCAGCGTCACTGGTAACTCCTTCTAAAAACTCAGTAATTGATGGCTGAATTACAGTACAGCTGTAAGAATCACAGGCCTACTTGAGTTAAAGTTTTAATTGAATTCAGTTACATACCAGTTAATTGCAAGGCAAGGACTGTGTATATGTACACACACACAGGACAACTGATGTGTACCTCAATAATTCCTCTTTGCATTTAGGTGCCCTGATGATGTAGAATTTTTTTTACCAAATCTCTAGGAATTACTGCATTATAGAATCATAGAATCACAGAATGGTTAGAGTTGGAAGGGACCTTTAAAGGTCATCTAGTCCAAGCCACCTGCAAGGAGCAGGGACATCTCCAACCAGATCAGGTTGCTCAGAGCCTCATCCAGCCTGGCCTTGAACATTTCCAGGGATGGGGCATCTACCACTTCTCTGTTCTGGTGTTCTACAACTCGCATTGTAAAAAATCTTTTCCTAATATCTAATCTAAATCTACCTCCCTCTATTTTAAAACCATTACCCCTCATCCTATCACAACAGGCCCTACTGAACAGCCTCTCCCCATCTTTCCTGTAGGCCCCCTTGAGGTACTGGAAGACCGCTATCAGGTCTCCCCGGAGCCTCCTGTTCTCCAGGCTGAACAGCCCCAACTCTCTCAGCCTGTCCTCATAGGAGAGGTGCTCCAGCCCTCTGATCATCTCCCTGAGAGCAGCGGCTCATCCAGTGGGTGTAGCACAAGGGTTCATCCAGTGCCGTTGCATCTGGCTGACACAGAGAGAAGGTCCATGGAAGCGTGGGTAGTCCCTGGTTGGGACACTGGCCCTGGTCTGCCCCGTGCAAACCTAAGCAAGTCACCTCAGGCCACCATGGCATGAAGAGACTTTCTGTGAAATGGGATGACAAAACGTCCCCTTTGAATAGCAAATGCTTGACCACAGTTAGCAATGCTGGGTCATCTGCTCCTGCTCTCGGGAGCCTAGGGAGAAATTACTGTACACAAACACTTCCAATAACTGCTTTTGTAGATTCAGTAAACAGAGTGGTTAAAAATTATACCCTCGGTGAGTATCCAACAGTGTAACCTTTTAAGTTTGAAAATGAGTTCTGGATTGTCTGAGTAAAAGCAGCTTTTAACTAACAGGATGGAGTCTAATGAGAGATCAATGTCTATTGTGGGAGAATTATCCCCCTCCCCAGGAAACTGAAGGAGACATTTGCCACTGTGGGGAGTGCTGAGATGTGGGAAAGAGGCTGGGAAAAAGAAATAAGCTTGATCTTTGGTCGTCAGCACCACAAAACCAAAGCATAGTCACATTGTAGCCCAAGAGGAAACTGCGTCCAAGACCAAACCTATTTGAGATTCTGATTTTAGCATTCAGCCATCCTGCAGCATCTTTAATTAAATGCACAGTGCATACTAATATACAAGCTAATAAAACACAATGAAACCCAAATAACAGTCACTCCTTCAATAGCCTCCCTTGGCATACCAGACCCTTAGCAGTCAGGTCAGTGGGAGACGTGCCCTGAAGGTGGAGAGCCCTGCATGTGGCAGAGCAGCTGGGGAAGGATAGGAGAAGAGAAGTCCAGAGTTGAGGGCTTTGTAACCCCACTGCAGTACTACAAGGTCCAGGTATATAAAGCTAGATGTTAGTTTGCAAAAAAGGTCTCCTCTCTTAATCTCATTCATTAAAACAAGACAGGTGTGGGATTTGGGAGGCCCCACTCTGATCACATGGGCTTTCTAAATGAGAGAACTGAAGTGAGTGGAAACTGTATAAGCACACCACGTCTCTTAACAATATTGGGGAAGGATACTACAGAGAATCATCAGAGTTGCCAGCTGGGCAGGCAGTTGTGAACTACAGCCAACGGCCAAATTTGCTATGGACTTAACTGGCCATTGGGTGAGATCACCAATTCCACTGATGACTTATTACAGACATTTCTTCAGGTTATGAAGTTGTTTCATCCTCTTAGGTACTAGAAAGGAATAAGCAATACCATCTTTGTCGTGTTGACTAGCCAGCCAACAAATAGGAATACTACCTGGGGAATAAATCTCCTGAAATGAACTGCTTCTGGGGGGAGGAAGGCACTGACTGTGCTCATGTATGCAGATGGTGATTGATAGGGAAATATGCACCCTTCTTCAAACCTTCTTTGGATAACATACTTTACACAAGCAGCCTCTAAAATTTTTGCACAGAGCTGGGAAAAATCCTGAACACAGTGACCTATTCAACACACATTACAGCAATAAAAAGACAAAAGATTAAAATTCTTGTACAGCTTTAGGTTTGCCTTCCTCAAGGCTTGGCTTCTCTGCACCATCTTGGCTTATAGGCCCACAAGGGGCAGATAGGTTGTTTTATGAATCAGTTTTGATGGACTTGAGAAGCTTGATTTTACTTTAAATCATGTTTTACCAATGAAATTGGAACAAAGAGGTGGACTCAGTGGTTTCTTAAAGTCTCTTCCAGCTCTGTCTTCAAAGATCAATGATCTGTGTTTGACCAATGAGTCTGTCATATAGGTTTTGTTTCAAACTTTCAACATTACCCATGGGTGCAGAGGATCAGAGCACGGGGTACTTGCTGCCTTCGAAGATGTGCTGCAGAGGAAGCAGGGCCTGATCCAAGGTCTAAACAGAGCAATGATGCTTAACCAGCTGAAAAGGGATTTTGATCTAGATCTCCTCTCCTTACTTGGTTTGCAAGATATCGAGTACTAGGGAAAAGGATTGGCTTCCAACATGTCTTCTGAGGAGGCAGCAGTGGGGGTGCATGGCTGCAAAGAGTGGCAAGGCTTGTTAGCAGCTCCTGCTCTTCTTGTGGGGTCATCTTTGTGTTCTGATTATCTGTCTAAGTGGTTCCATGCCTTTCAGCAGGGTAGCAGCCAAACCATTTCTACCTGGATGACTGACAAGGGAATCCATCACCATTACCGGTATTACCTGCTCATGTTCCCTGAGTAGTTCTGCTCTGTGAAGTGTTGATAATGCTGTACTCACCTCCCTCACATTTATTTCCCACTCCCTGCATTAAGTGTATATTCAATTATGTTGGAAGAAAATCTCATTCTGAAACTGGAAACCTCCCTGTGTGCAGCTCCGCTACTGCTGACCTTCTGCAAAGTCATGAAGACAGTCTGTGTCCTTTAGGATTTCTCCTCATCTGGAATTAATAACTTTCTTCCCAGGATAGTCACATCTCTCTACAACTTGTCATGTATTTCTTAAAAAGTTCGGTCTACCCAGGTTTGGAGCCCTGTCCTAGGTTTGTAGCACCCTCTGTCTAGATCCCTAGACAAAGGTGAAAGTTTTTTTCATCTCACAGCTGCTCATCCTTTGAGCAGGAGGTGGGGACTAGGACTAGGGACTTCCTGAGGTCCTTCCAACCTGAATTTTTCTCAAAGGTCATGATTCTGTGCTTTATCTGAGAAAAGTTAATTAGTGCATGGTTGTATATGGGAGAGAGTCTTGCAGCTGCCTCCCGTTCCTCATGTTACAGTACCCTCTGCAGATCCCTTTAGCTCCTTACAAGCACTCAGTGCAATGGCAATCAGCTCCAATTTGGAAATCAGTCTGACCTGGGCCGTCCAGGTGAAGAAGCCTGCTGGGGAAGCAGAGTTAATAAATCCAGCTAGTGCCCAGCGTTGTACCACTTTCATGACCTGAGCCATGCTATTGCACAGTGCGAGCTGTGTACCACTTCCCTCCCAACAAATCCGAGGGATCTCTCTAAGATCTAAGAGCAACGTGTCAAGGTGTGAATGCATTTTGTGGATGCAGGTGATGACTGGAGGTACAACACCTAATGACTGGCCAAAGCAACTTGCCTGAGACTACAGCAGGGAATCAGGAATTGTGGGCTGGCACAGGAGGGGCACAGTCCTGGTTCCGCTGTCCCCAGTGGCACCCCCACTCCCACGGGCCAGGCAGCGGTCCACATGTTCAAGGGCAAGCAGAGGCTAGAATTGCCCATACTTCCAGTGACAAGTGGAAGCTTTTTGCACTTTATCTCCTAACTCTGTGCATTCACACACATGCTATTTATAGCACCGTTTCTTTCCTAGGGCTTCCCACAAAACAGAAATGTCAGATTTTCATGCTGTCAAGAGGGAAGTCAGCATCTTGTTTTGGACTTATACATATATTATCATCTAAGACCGAAGTCTTTGGCACCTGATTCTTCATGGCTGAGTTTCCTGTATCTTGAAGAGGTCTAACCTGGGTGTCCAGGAGGAATTTACCCTGTGAGTTTGCCCACACAGTGGACTCGGTTAACTTTGTACCCCTATTACATCTCCTTTGTAAGAGCTTCAGACAATTGTTTTCCATTTTGTTCCTGGGGTACCATCCATACAAATCATGATGGAGGCATTGTTTTGCACTACAAACTCACACATTCTTTACCTGGAAGGCTTTTTTTTTTTTGTAAGATTTAGTCCAGAAAATGCAGAGGAACACAGAAGATCAAAATCTATTGTTTCTCACAGAATGGAGAAACAGAAAGAAGAATGCAATAAAATCATAATTTCACCTCCTGTAAACAACTTTGTAGATAAATTCCCTGAAATGTGTCCTGCATATGAATACCACCAGGCAGCCCTTTATAGATCTTAAGCTTGTATTGATCTGTGCATCCATAAAAGCTCTTATTCGTCAGGCATAAGAGAACAGACTCAGTATGCATGACCACACATGCCAATGTCAATGGAGCTATAAAGCTGCACCCTCAGAAAAATAAATTATAAGTCAGATTTTAGTTCAAAAGAATGGAAATCTGTGACATTAAGAATTAAAAATCAAAGTCTTCTGACCCAGATTAACTTTCTTTGCTCAATCACCCATACATAACATGCTCTAAATCAGCTCCTGGAGTTGTCCTTTTGCGTGTTTTTCATGATTAATTGAATTAGCAATTGATTTGTATAATATGACTCACTTAGAAATAAAGACACACCAAACTGACAACATGCACACCATTCAGGTAGCAACAACTCACAGGTCCTACAGTTAATCTCACCCCAACCCTCCCGGGCAATGCAGATTTGCTACCTGCTATCTACTTTCAGAGAAAGATAAGAATGCCTGTGTGTGCTCTGTGTGCGCACGCACTAAACAAACATGCACACACATGCCCTGCAAACGCACAGAGAAGTTCAGGCATTGCAGTGTTGATTCATTATAGCTGATTTATGGATGCCCTCAGCCCCGAGTTAGGACCTATGCTTGCAGGGCTTGGAGAAGACCACTGAAAATGGGTTCTTTTGAAGTCAGGGAGGGATATGGGAAAGCATCTGAATCATTTAAGATTGAGGGTGAATGCTTAGTGATGCCTGGCCTAGTGTTAAGAGTAGGACTTCATATGTTCTGGGCTTGGGTCGCATTTTGGGCCTCGCTAGCAAGATTTAGGATTGACGCCCATAGGTTTATCTCAGGACAGAGCTGGGAAGGAGGACTTGATGGGGATAGAGGCCACATTGGGGTATGTGGGGTTCTGCAGACTCAAACTGGGCCAGTGTTGGGACGTCCAGAGGGGGATCAAACAGTAAGAGTGACAGGAGCCCCTGCAGCCCCTGTGCTTGGAGTTAGTGATAAGGACTGTGGAGGCACCCAGAATGGCATCACAGCAACAGCATGCACATTGCTCAGGCCATGAATATGGTTTTGGCTTGTAGGATCTCCAGAGAAGGACAAAGCTGAAGATTATTCTGTGATTCTATGATTAGATTAGATGTTTGCCTGAGATAAGGTTAAAGTATGGTGAAGTGAGAGCCCAAGTCTAGTTTTTGATACAAATCAATGAGCTTTGCTGGGTTACCCCGTAGCCCAGCACCATGCACATGGCTGGTGGCTCACGGCTGGGTACATGAAGGAGGTAGCTCCCCAAAGCATCCACCCTCCCATCAATGGCACAACATAACGCTGAATTTTGTGGCAATTCAGGAACAGATTCAGCTGAGATCCCCCCGTCCTGGTGCTTGCCACTCACCTGGGGACCAAGTAACACTGTGAATTTAACCCGTATTTTGATCTAATGGTCCAGCAGCACATGGCAGCCCACATTTTCCAAACTTTCCAGCAGATGCCAGCAGACTCCCAGCCCCCTTCCCTGGATGACTCTAGTCCTACCAGCAATGCAAGTCCTTATGAAGTGCTAAAAGCTTTCACAGGAGCCCAGGGCTGCCGGAGAAGGAGGGTTGCTAACAGCAGTGGGAAGAGATGACCTTTCCTTGGCCCAATTATTTTGATATTTAAAATGTGGATTCAGAAATAAGAGTTCATCACTTCCTTTGCTGGAGATCATTATGCAGTGAGAAATGGGCAATACTGTGAATTATTATAAACTGGCACCAGACCGAGACTGCTCTTTTCTTTTCCCCTTTCTTTTTCTTTCCCAAGAAGCATCCACATTCGCATAGTGAAGCAGCAACTTTTCATGAGAAAATAACATTTTTCTGCCTGTCAAAATTTTCTTTCATTTATGCCAAGAAGTCACGACTGATGCCACGTCTCCTTTTCTCCTGGGTGTGAATCTCTCTCCCAGCACCAGTTAAGTGGAGGGAAGAGTGAACTTTATCTTTCCTGTCAGCTTGGCTAGACACTACTGGGAACGGGAATATGCCAGAAGGATCCCATTTTCTTCCCTGTCTGTTTAACCCCGCAAATCCTGATGCACTGCAACACTTGAATGGGTATTGTTGTATAGAATGGGTAAATCCCAGGCTAAGCTACGGCCATTTCCAGGGGACACGGAGTAATATCCTCTTACTCACATCGCGGTTGGGGAAAGCCATTCTGACTTGTTAAAAATAACATCCCTGTGTGTTAGAAGAATGGAGTTTATTCCTATTTTCCCCTGAAAAGTTTTCAAATCCACTTAAAAACTACCTCTCTCCCAGTTTCTTGGGTTAATTCTTTGGATTGCAGTTTTTAAGAGTTTGATGGCTGGGCAGAGCTTCAGTGACGTAAAGACCCAGGGATTTGGCTCACTGGTCATCAATCTGCATAAACATGCAGCAGCTATGTGGTCATTACCATAGTAATTCCCCCTTTCATGATTTCTCTGCTATGCATACATACACTGGGGGAAAGAATCATTTTGTTCTCTGCAACTACATCACTACATTAAAGCAGTGTCCCTGCTGGCCTCAGAGTCTGCTTGAATACAGCTGCTCAGGAAAGTTGTGCAGTGCCTTGTTTTGTTCAAAAATGCTGATTTGCAGAAATGAAAACTGGCTTTGCGGGAAATGGTCAGTTTTGATGCATTTTTTAACTTTTAGATTCTCCCTTCTCTTTTCTCTCTTTACAGAAAGGGGTTTTGAAACAGTGAATTAATTGCAGCATATTCAAAACAAAAAAAATGCTGGTTGCTCTTTCTGCCTAGAAAATTAATTACCCTAGTGAGAGTAAAGTTATTTCAAAACTAGGGATGCTTTGAATCAAAGGCAAGTATTTCTGCGACTTGTACTGACTTTTTCAGATTTTAGTTTCTTAAAAGTGTTTGCTTTTGATGTTTTTACCCTCTTTAGGTCTAGATTTTTTTAAATGTAAAAAAAAAATATATTTGCAGGGTGGGGAAATTACCTCTTACTCAGCAAGACCCCTCAGTGGATGTTTCAGTGCACATGACAAATGTTACAAAACGAGTCACTGTTCTCATCTGTTCCTGGGGGACCTGGTACTAGTTTCTTATTGTTTTTGTCTCTTTGGAAAACAAGTAATCTAGACTAAAAAACACATTTTGCTCTTTATGCTCAGGGAAAGGAAAGAAAAAAAGATATTTGATTCATCTCTCAGCCTTATTTTTATTTTTGGTCTATTGAACAAGGAGTGGAGTTTAAATCAAGTGCTGTGATCTGGTGCCAGCTACTGTTATGGGGCTGCAGAGGCTGTGTTACAGAGTTCACCAGTCACTGGGAAGACACTAGATCTGCTGTTATTATTTTTGCAGGTATAGTCTGGTTAGAAAGAAAAATCCAGATTTAGAATTGATCTACTTGAAAGAAGCAGTAAAATGACATCTGTGTATCTTCAATGTGAGACTGACAGAATATCAGTAACTGACATTTTACCAACTCTGGGCCAAATTCTTCTCTCGTGTACCAGGTGTGATTGATTCCATATCAGCACCACTTCAGATCTGAATGTGCCTAGCTCTGGGGAAAATAAATTTGAATTTCCTCATTAGCATCCATGTGGAATGAAGAAAAAAAACAATCAAGAGAAACAGCAGCAAACATTGGGATTTCCATTAATGTTCAAGGCCGTTTGGAGTGTCTCTGCGCTTCTCAGACTGAGAAATCCTGCAGTGTTTCTAGCAATGCTTTTTCTCGCAGTCTCCCCACACGCACGTGCACACCCTCTCTGCACTGGTGAGCACTACCTATGGGAGAGTGTGGGCTGGCAAAACTTCCCCACCAAAATACTCAGTTCACATCTTTGCTACCGGCTGCACAAACAGCAGGTGAAAACATTGCTGAGCTACAAAGATCTTCCCACCAGCTGGCAGACAAGTCACAGAGAGATTAACTCTTCAGGACTCACCAGAGATTTTGTTTTCCTCAGGTGTTTTACACTTTCAGGGGCAGTCTGAAAGGCTGAAAAAATAGCATCGGTTGGGTGTTTTGAGTAGACATAATGTATTTAAGAGATTGAATATTATTTATGCAGTTAGGCTGCAGAAAACACTGTAAAATCTTCATCTGGACATAGGCAGCCAGCATAGCTGCTTTGCTAACTCATCCCAGTATGACTTTACTGGAGCAACTGGTTTCAGCCCTTACAGCCTTAAGAGGGATCTGGTTTTTGGTCATGGTAAGAAGCAGGCCACCAAGGAGACTTCAGACAAGCTTTCTGCTGTTCAAAAATGCCCTGTCCCTGTCCTGACTTGGCCCAAATTCAATAGTTTGGAAGTACCAAGATGACAGCAAAAGGCTGGCTACAGGCTGGGTGGGGAAATGAGGTCCGCTCTTCTCTTCAGATGGTGCAAAGGGGGAAAGAGGAATATGATCGGGGAAGATGCTGAGAAATTCTTCCATATTGACAAAAAACATGCCTACTGATTTGATCCCCTGACTGGGAATCCATGGGTTCTGGGATTTTCTTTGTTTTAAATTAACCTTTGGTGAGAGCAGTGAGACCACAGTAATTATGTGGGGCTGGTCATTCTTAGTTTTGCTGGTAACCCACCTCGTCTTTTGTGCCCACACTGCCTCACAAGCCAAATTTGCACAAATCCCTGGAAGGAGAAGTTGGTCCTATGTGCTGGATAATACCTGTCAAATGTTCCTCCCCTCAAAGTTTAGGCTCAGGCTTGGAAACTGGTTTTCATCTGTTTGAATGTAGGTTTTTATCTGCTTAAACCTTAGAGTCAGCAACAACAGTAAAGACCTAAAAAATTATAATGGGACTCGAGGAACAGCTTGGCCATTAGAGTCAAGAGCGAAGGTTATATTTAATTTGACTGCTTAGCATAGAGCCAGGCATCTTGCAAATACTATAAAGGTATCTTTTTTTTTTTTTGGTTTTTTTTTTGGAGAGGTTGTGTCTCAGCCATCAGGCATGAGGAGATTAATGCACATTCAACTCAAGCATCCTGGGGTGTGTGTCAGAGCAGGGCAGTCCTATGGTGGTGGGACTCAGGGCTAATTAAAGCCCAACAACGTGTCCCCAACACTAGAAACAGTGCCTGATAGGGAAATTCAGGCACAGCAGCTGCTCTTTTCACAGCGGTACAATAACTATCTCTTTAATGGGAAGGGATGTGGGGGAGGGATGCAGCCCGAGTAACAGCACCTGCCTGCTTATACCGCATCGAAAATCACAACAGCTAATCCTCCTTGCCTGTCATGTTAATTGTTAAGAAGCTCCTTTTGATATCAAACTATTTGTCCTTTGACTGAAATAAATCTGGCCTTAAGCACCGCATTTATCTCGCTATGATACAGGAGCAGAGGTGAGCACTGCGGGGAGATTTATACAATGGGAGCAACATACAGCACGCCAGGGCAATATTTATGGGCTTAGGTTCTTTTCATCAGGAAAAGCAGTCTGTTGACATTGTTCACTACAAAAGAAAAGTTCAAATGCCATATATTACACTACAGCCCTAATACACCGTTTGACATAATCAGGAGGTAAACAAAGCAAGGGAGAGGGGGAAAATGCCTGGCTGGCTTTCACATGCAGTGATGTTTTCAGCTGGTTCAGCAAGATATTTAAGATTTGTACACAACTGCGGGGCCTAGTAGCTCCATTCAGACTGTTTGTACATTTGTTGCTAGGAGTATATTTAATGTCATTTGCTGATGCTGGTTCACATTACGGAAAATGTGCTTCTGCAGAGCCCGTTGCGTGCACAAGCACCGTCCTCTTGGCACAGGGGTGACTAGCAAGAGAGAAAGAAAGGTAACCTCACAAGGGCCAAAGCCACCCTGTCTCCTTGCCGTTTACACGCCTGTGGCAAACCCTTAGTGCAAGGTAATGTGAGAAGATGCTCAGAGCAGGGTGCACGGAAGAGCCTTCCAGACCTCTAGTGCAGGGAGGCTGGAGGGTTGGAGGTGGGGGTACGGATCCCGGACTTGTTTGCTCTTACTGGTATATTTTGTCACATAAAACATCACTTTTTCTTAAGAGTGACTAAAAACCATTTTGGGGATCTCAGCTGAAGGGCTGAACTGACCTCACATAACAGTTGGGTCTTTTTCTGTTTATTTGTTCCACCAGTGCTTGGATGCTCCTGTTGGGGTTCTCTGTCTCCTGTGCAATTCCATCCACAGGGGTCCTGGGCTAATTGCTTTGGATTTGCAAGGGTGTCTCTGAAAGAACTTGGATCCACATGAGCAAAGGGAGGGGTTAATTTGCTGCAATTCCTCTTTGCCTGCAGGGACTGCAGGTACAGCAGGCACAAACTTGCCTGAATTTCACTAAGGACCAGTTATTGAAAATTTTCCTATATTCTTTGTGGAAAAAAAAAAAAAAAAGTAGATACCCTACAGTGGCAGCGTCATCCACAATCCAAGAAAATCCTGTTAATCTTTCACACCTCCTAAGAAACACCTGTCCTCTATTTTTACTGCTCGTGTTACTAATGGAAACCAAGCAGTTTAACTTTGTTTGTGCAAACGTGCTGCTCTGGAGAGGCGTTGCCAGAAAAATCTTTCTGTGAGAAAGAAAACAGCAGCTCCTTTCCAAATATGTTGGTGTTACTGGGAGAAAGAACTTGGGGAAAGTCTCAGAAAAGTGTCAAAGGGTTTTACATGGTCTCCTCTATTGGGGGCGAAAGGGAATGTTTACTAATTAATTGAGGTTCCTTGGTCTCTCAGCGTGGAGGTCTCTCTTTCTCCAAAGGAGTGTTTATGGACTTCAGCGGGCTTCTCCGTGAGCTCCTGAAATGTGGGCAGTGGTGGGGAGGCCATGCTGTCCCCAGAGAGGGGGCTCTGATCTCCTTACTCCTGTGCTGCTCTAGAGAGCAACGCAAAAGCTCCTATGAAGAGCAAGGCTTGAGTCTTCCCACACACCTTAAGCAGATTCCCAGGCACAAAAATCGTCTTGCTCTCTTTGCCAGTGCAAAGGCTGCCCCCAAAAAATCAAGCCAAGTGCATTGAGCAGCATCTGATGGTCACACTCCATGTACCAGGTCTCTTTGCCTTGAGGTCTTCCACATCACCTTTGCCAGAAAGGACCCCACTTCATGGCAAAGCTGAAAATGTTACCCTCTTGCCTCAGTTTACAAGGTGCACTAGAAAATATTAGATAGAGAATTCAAATTGTGGGGCATTCACTGAAAAAAAAAAAGAGTTCACTGTGTTGCAGACAGTCCCAGCTCAAGGCAGTAAACAAGGCAGATATGTTTGAGGATGACCTCACCACATTTAAAGACAAGACTTTCTTTCTATTCATTGAGATATTTGCATATATTTTAACGGAGTGAATGCAGTTGCTTTTTTTGAGAAGAAAGTTATGCAGTGCCTGCTCTCATCAGCTCTGGCTCCCCTCTCGAGCCTGGGCTGCACCAGAGTCCCCTCGGCCTGGTTTCCGACAGCAGCAACATGACTGTGAGCAAAGTCAAGGGCTTTCTTACATGTCTGCCAGCCAGTTCCCTCTTCCCAATAAGTCCTGAAACCCATTGACTCATTTTAATCAGATCTCCCAGAGCAGCAAAGGTCCCAGCGATTTTACACTCCATTTCTCATGAAAATAAGCA
The DNA here is from genome assembly GCA_009806455.1 of Tetrax tetrax. NCBI lineage: Eukaryota > Metazoa > Chordata > Aves > Otidiformes > Otididae > Tetrax > Tetrax tetrax. The sequence goes on from WHYT01017583.1 coordinate 832,189, forward strand.
GCCACCACAGGAGAGGAGAACTTGTTAGCACCATCACTGAAGGGGAGGCTGAGCCATGAGCTTAATTAGACACAGGGGAATCTGTAGCGACGAACATGTCCCAACAGCTGGAAAACCTTCATTCATGGCTTGCAGCTTATTAGACACCAGAGAGTCCATGCAGGAGGTGGACATGGATAAGTAAGCAGGATGCTGTGCATTCTGCTCATGTAACTGCTTGTGGCAGTCCAGCCCAGCTGCTTTCAGCATCACATAAAATTAAGCTCTAGTATTAAAAATACATATATTTTAAAAATCATGTCAATGATTGTAGCGTGACATAAAAACTGGGGCCCATCCATTAGTGAGTGCATTTGTGCCACGTGTGTGGCACAAGGTGATGTGTACGCGTTGGGTGTAGGTGCTATGATGCTCCATTGTGCTCCATTCGTTATTGCAGACACTGGATGGAGATAACACGAGGGTCCTGTGCCTGACTCCAGAACTCCTTGAACCACCCTTCAACGCAGGAAGGGAAAATAATTCTGGGGTGGCACCACTGGTGGCTGCTCATACACTTCTCCTAGGCATCAGCTTTCACTTGCTGTCAATGCAGCCCTTCATATGGGGCTGTGAAGTTTCTTACAAACAGGGCTGCACCATAAATAAAGGCACACACTCCATTCCCAAGGCAGCTTCCCGCCTCTGTGCACTACATTACAGGCCTGGAGAAGGCTGTGTTTTATGTTTGCATTTAAATGGCTTCCTTTTGGGTTGTTTTGGTTTTGGTGGGTTTTTTGTTGGGTTTTTTTTTTGTGTGTGTGTGTTTTCAACCTTCACAAGGTTGAGGGACTGTTGTTTTTGCTTTTCTGACTGTAACACAGTTTTTCAGCGAAGAACATGGTTTCTGTGAGAAGTGCTGTTCACAAGCAGTAAGGCTGTGTTCACAGGGAGTGGGGAATTTGAATTTTAATTTCTTAATTACATTCTTCCTGGCTGTGAAACTTTCTGGCTCCATTACTTGCTTTTTGTTGTTGTTTCTGTTGAAATTTGCTATTAACAGCCTCACTACGTGAAAAGAAAGCCGTGAAGCTGGCACCGTAACCTGAGGCCTGGTCACTGCAGATCATGTCTGTCCACCCATGCCCATCAGAATTTTTCTAGGACAGAATCTCCCATTTGTGTTGTTCTACTCCTTCCTTTTTGAAGACACTCCCCACTCTCTCATTAATTTCCTTGTGGAGTAACCAGCAGGTCTAATCTCTCCTCGATATGTACAAATTCACCCCCTTCCCCACTTGACTCCCTTCAGGGATGGTAGGAGCGGTACCCGCAGCCCACCCGCACATCAGGGGAGCAGGCTGCCTTGCCTCCCACTTGTCTGTGAAGGTTTCTTTGCTGTTTACAAGCATGTTATGTTTGCCTGACGGTCCCTGCTCTGCTTTTCATGTTTTGTGCACAGCAAATAACACTGATCTGCGCCTTGATCTGTAGTCAGCAAAATCACTTGCTCGTGTTTTCTACATCAAAGCAGGGAGGAGGGGGGAGAAGCCATCTGGTGAATTAGCTCTAACAAAAATAAAAGAGGTCTCTTTGCATAATAGAGTATTAGGGGATGATACTGTGGGGTTGTTGGGACAAATGGCTCTAAAGGGTTTTGACAGCTCCCAGGCATCTTGGAGTATGCTGCAATATAAACGTCACGAAACCAGAGCTACTTCAGAGTCGGTGGCAGCGCCACCTCTCCTCATTGCAATGAGGCCATGATTCCTTCCCCGTGTAAATGTCTTGGTCAGCTGAATCCCATTACAGCAATGTGCAAAGTATTTATTCAATATGATTGTGTTTCATGAGTTGTTCATTTCTTCTACTGTTCCTGTAAATTTGCTTTAACATTTCTACTGTTCATTACTCACCCAAGTTGTTCTGCTGCTTAGGATCTTTCGGTGGCACATATGAGCTTTTTTAAGATGCATAAAATTTGGTCCTTATTTGATTCTTGTTTAATTTCTCTTTGCAGGAGAGCAGTCTTCCCAGGGAAGAGGGAGGGGATTTTTCTCGGAAGCAGCAGGACTCAAAGGGGCCACAGCCCTACCCTGGTTAGCAGTTAGCATTGGCTGTGTTTGGTTCAAAATGGTGATTTTTAATATCCACATCTTAGGGGACAGTGAAGAGAGGCTTGCTTTTTTGTTTCCAGTTCTGGATGAAAGAAAATTGTACTTGAGAAGACATAGACGGGATGACATGCAGGCAGCGAGATTTTATTTTTAAAGTAGGTACAATTTGCAGGCAGCTGGCATCATCTCAGATTTCATTTGGAAACTATCTGCTCTAATTTGCTCTACAAAGAAAAGAGATTAGGATTCTATTTTTGTTTGATTCTGGTCAGACCTTTCCCTTCCCTTCCACCATCAAGACAAAGATGCACACACGTGTACGTCTGCCCACATTAGTCAGCCTGTAATTTCAAACATATCTAAGGCTCAGGCTTTGCTAAAGAGTCAACATGATCCATTATTTGGTGGATAAATAGAAGATTGATTGGCTGGAAAAGACTTTCACTGATGGGGAAATGGCTGCAGGTGCCTTGCCGCAGGGAAACCACACCTGAAAATACAGCTGATGAGTGGTTATAGCAGATCTTGGCAGAGGTAGTCCCACTGCTGTTTTCTGTTGAGATATTAATGCATTGGAAAGTAACTGCGGACATGCTCCCTTGCAGGCTTTATCTGTTTTCAGTTGCATATGAGTCCCCACTATGCTCATGGTAGAAACAGATCTAAAGATGACCCATGTCCCAGAGATCTCCTCTCCCACATGGACAGGACTATAGCTGGACAAGGAAAAATGGAGGAAAACACTTCCTTCCAGCCAAGGAAAGCACAACCAGTGTGATGTGGTTGTGGTGGTACTCCGTGTGTATTCACAGTGGTGTTGGCTAGAAGGGACCTGTAGTCCAACCTTCCACCTGGAGCAGGACTGTGGCCACAACTGGGTCAAGCCAGCCATGGCTTTGTCTAGCTGAGCTACAAAAAACTCCAAGGACAGAAGTTGGAGCAGGCTAATTGAGCACTGCAGGACCCTTCTAGTGAAACATTTTCTCCGTCTGTCCATCCTGAACACCCCAGGCCATTGCCCTGTGCTTGAGAGCACCTTGGTTCCTTCATCACTGTAACTGTCTTTGCAGTAGGCTGCTATCATCTTAGTCCTTAGCCTCCCCGTGGCCAGAAAAAAAAAGCCCTGCTGGCTCAGTGTCTCCTCATGGGGACTTGAGGCCCATGACCATCTCCACAGGACCCTCTCCAGCTTCCCTACATCCCTCTTGAACCAGGAGACCAAAAACTGGACATAATATCCCAGATGTGGTCTCAGTCATGCCAAGTAGAGGTGGGAGGAAACTTCTACTGACCTGGTGGCCACATTCCAGCTAAAATAGCCTGGTGTGTGGTTTGTCTTATCTGAGGTGAGAGCATATGCTTGGCTCAAGTCTGACATAGCATCCTCTGTCATTTTTGGCAGGGCTACTGCGCAGGCAGACACGTTCTTGGCCTGCACCCATGACCGGGGTTGTTGCAGCCCTCTTGCAGAACTTCGCACATCTTCTTGTGGATGCCTTGCCTTTCTGCCCTTTTAAAGCTACCCTTTGTGTACATAGATAGACACATATCTATATGTACATGTGTATACAGGAGAACAGCTATATGAGGAATTAAAAAACTGCTGGGATCTAGGAAGTAAAATCAGAGTGATACATGAAACAAAGAGCTGCTGTGGCAACAGCTATTGTGCAACTGAAATTGTCCTGATGAGGAAGAGGACACACTAATTACATGATCCAGAAGCCCCAGCCTGCAACTACAAAAGAGCTGAGCTGTGAAAGTCCTAGTGTTTCCAATAGAGAAAGACCTAAATCTTCCCAACTCTGTAGTTAGGTTCATGTGGATGTCCTTTCCCTTAACTCCGCCTCGCACAAGAGCAGACCTGACTCCTTTGCTCAGCCAAGCTGTAAATATCAGCAGTCCACAAGCCCTCAGCCTCTCCAGGGCAGCCCAGCTGGTTTCTTGCCCAACACCACAGCTGGGCTACTTCCAGCAGTTGCAGCAGAGAGGAGCGATGAAAGGCTGGTGTTAGGGCACTGCGGATCAAACAGCAGACAAAGAAAAGCTTCTCCTCCCCCTCCCAGCTCCTCCAGGGCTGGGTGTGACGGTTTATGGACAGAGCCTGGCAAGCAGGTGAGGAGGGGCAGTAAAATACCCATCAAGTCTGGTGACCTGAATTCACCAAGTCGTTTTGGACTCCCTCTTCTAACAGCCTGTTGCTGAAGTCGGTACATCCCACCTGTATGCACCTGGGGCTGAGCGAGGGCAGGCGCTGTAGGACGACGCAGGCTGCGGGTCGGAGCCCCTCCATCTCTCTGTCTCACTGCAGAGCTTTAGTGACTGTGGGCTGTTGCTCTCCATGTTAATCATCTGCGACCAAGATTGTGCTCCCTTCAAGCTGTGCCTCCTTTTTAATTGGTGGACAGGTCAAACATCTGTTCCAGGCAGCAGAATTGCATCACTAAAAATTTTTTTTAACCTATGTTGCAAACTTTGTTAAGTCTCCAGCCTCGTCTCTGTCCCAGTGCTGCTGCTCACCAGTGCTTCCATCAAGGGGCTGATATCACTTCTCTGCCTTAGGATTACATTAATATTTGCTAAAGAGAGTCAGTCCCTGTGTAAGGAAACGACCAAGTGTCAGTGTGAGAGCACTAGAGGAGGGAAAAAGGGGCAAGAAGCATAAAGCAAGCACAGACCTCTTGTTTTCCTTAAAAAATTGTTTGGGTTTCAAGACTTTTCTAGTTCATGTTCTCCTAAAGTATAGCAGCCACGAGCTGCTTTTCAAAAGCAGAAACAGCACTGTTTCTAGAAGCACTGAGTGCAAGGCAGGTTGGGGGCAAGTAGAGTTTCCTTGTGACAGAGCTGTCAACAAAGCAGCAGCTTTCAACATCACAGCTTGGCAAAGCTCCTCCTATTTAACTGCTTTCCCTTTTGGCTTCACTCTGCACCTCCCAGCTTAGGAGGGCGAGAGTAAAACCTTCCCTGGTGCTGGAGTGTTGCTTTGAATGGGGATGAAAGGGACAATGCTGCAGCAGAGCAATTATCAGCCAGAAGGTAATTACAGGTGGCCATGGACGCAAGAGCCACGGTGGCACTAGAAACAAAAGCTGGGGAAGGCAAATGAGTTTGACTGAGAGGTGGTGATGCCCTGAGACTCACAGGACCATCTGACAGCCATGAGTGGAGGTGCCCAGTAAGCTGTAAAATACGTACAAATTTATTACAGTCTGCTAATGCAAAGTGCTGGTGAGTCGTGGTGTGCATGGCCGGAAACGGGGTGAGAGCAGCTGCACTCGGAGTGGCTCCTGCAAAGACTGGCTGCTTAACGTTGCTCCCTTATCAGACATGGTCTTGTGTGATACTGACCAGGTAGAAACTCAGACAGTAAATAAAGCCATCCTCAACAAGTATTTTAGTTGTGAGTGATTCCTAAACACCACGTTGCTGAGAGAGCAATCTTCACATGTTTATCCTATATTTTGCCTTACTAAAATTTTTTTTTTTGAGTGCTGGGCATTCAAAAAAGTCTGAGATGGAGCCTGGACGCGACTTTGCCAGAGCTGTTCCCCCGCATCCTTGCGTCCCCACCCATATCCATCCTCTGTATCCTCTTCATTTTCAGTGGCTGTCTCCAGGAGAAGCACTCTTCTGCAAAGCCAGTGCACGGCTGTGAGAGTCAGCAGGGCTCGGACACAGCCGGATGACCAGCAGCAGGGTGCAGGTGCTGCCCGCCTGGTTTGGGATTCACCTCGCCTAACTTGGCTAGCCACCCTCATCTCCTCTCGTAGTTAGTCGTGAGAGACTGGCAGAGACTGATTCGTCTCGCTCCAGAGCAGATGTCAGAAGGAGATCAGCTGTATCACACCTCAGACGTACCAGGTTTTCATTCAGTGTGAAGGGAACGTGACAGCTTGTCCCAGTGAGGGGCTTGCAGCCAGGCAGCTCAGCCTGACCCAGGTGTTCCCATGGACCCTGCAAGCAACCCAGCTCCCTGATCTCTGCCTATGGAGAAAGCAGTGCTCATCCATCGTTTCCCATCAGCATGTGCCTGTTCCCGGCAGGTCCATCCTCTCAGGCTTCAGGGACAAGTCTTCCTGGAGAGTCCAAGACCTCTGTCAGGGCAGGGGGTGACCAGAAAAATGGTGGGACCCAGCTTGAGCAATGCACAGTGACCCTCCGGCCCTGGGAAGTGCCTCCAAGGGGACTGCCGTGCCTGGCTGTGACACCCTCCACTCCCCAGTGGGGAGTAACTCCCACTGGTGGGGTAACTGGTGGCAGGGCAGCAGCTGGGGGTGTGATGCTGATGAAGTCATCCTGCCATGAAGCTGTCTGGGAATTTTATCACCGCTGAGATCATGCTGGGTCTGCAGCCTGCTAACGAGCACCATCAGAGGGACGTCACCTTCACAGGGAAAGGCTAAACGACATAGCAAAAAACAACAGGCAAAGGTTTTTTTTTTCAGAAAGCATCAAAGAAACAGACCTCACTCTGCTTCGAGCTGAATCATGAGCCTTAGGCTGCTGTGTAGATCTGCAGGGACGGATGGGCAGCAGTGGTGACACTTCCCTGGGAAGCCACTGCTGGCCTGTCACTCTGCATATTCAGTGTTTTCTCACAACAAGCCAGGGATTCACTGGGACACAGCGGATTTTGTCATTTGAGAGCGAGACCACCAGGTAAGGCTGTGCTTCATGTGAACCAATTTGAACCCCAGGTAAACATCTCAACTCTCAAAATGAGACAACTTTTCCAAACTACTGCTTCACCATTTGTAAGTCCTCAAGATTTACACGAAAGCTAACGAGATCAGGCTCAGATGAAGCCAGTCACTTCTACTATCCTGAAGAAAACAATCTCCTGAGTGCAGAGAGAGCACTGTCCGCTGGCATGGTGTGCTTGGTTCCTGGGCCGGCGGTGTCCTCACCTTCTCAGCATCCAGACCTTGGCCACCAGTCCCTGGAGCAGATCCGATGGCCTGGAAGTACAGTTTCTCTGTTTCCTCCTGGAAATGGCTCTGGGTATCATGTTTTTTCCACACTGAACATTAGAAATACCTTGTATCCATGATGATGAGGTCCGAATGAGCTCTCTGCGCGGAGGCTCTGCTCCCAAATTCCCTGCCGTGCTGGGTGAGGTGGCAGAGTCCCGTACTGCAGGGACATGTCACACGGGCACTCGCTCACCCCAGAGATGCTGCCTTGGCTGCAGGATCTTGCCCAGCCGTAGGTGAGCATTCAGCCCAGGACAGCTTGCTGACCTTGCCAATGGTTTGAATAACTTCCACTAAAAAGCACTCATGCAAAACTGAAAGGAAACAAGTAAACAAATCTATTGAAGGACACAAACTCATTTGTGCCACTAGCTCTTCATTTTTTACACCCTGTATTTAAGTGCCAGTTGAACACATGTAGCAAAAATCAGCCTGCCAGAATTGGTTTCTGGCACCGTTTTTAACTGCCAGCTAATTGTATTGAATGATACATCTACTTGATGTATTTGATATTCAAATAAAAAAAAAACAGAACATAAGACAATCATCATGAAAATGTCTTGAATGCGTCACAGGAGTGTGAGAGGGATTAGTTTATTAATATTTAATGAGTGATTTGAAAAGGTGAAGTCTAAAAATGAAAAGCGCTATGAGAACTCTGTTAATGATGAAAGATGCAGGAGATATTTTATTTATGCAGTTTGACTGTATAACAGCCAGAATACTGCGACTGAAACAAGGATGAAGAGACAGTCCTTGCGATGGAGAGTTTGTCTCATGAGACATATACTGGCTCCATTAAATTAACAGTTTTCCTCTCCAAGAGCAGTCGTCTGTGCACCAGAGAGGGTTAAGTATGAGCAGGTCAATGCAGCGTGTTGCCAGCAGTGGGGTCAGGTCCCAGAGGCAGCGATAGCTCTTAGCTCTCTGCTGGGACACGGTCTTCCCTTCCCCCGTGTGGGATGTGAGATGCTTACACTTCACCCATGCCCCCAGACTTGGACCTCACTCAACTCCTGCTCCCTCCTCTGGCTCAGGGATAACGTGGGCAGAGGCGCTGGTGTGAGCACCTCTGTACAGGCTTTTGCTGCTGGGGTAAGGGCTTGCATAGCCCTCGCACAATGACTTGGGTCAGGACCTCCACAAGGGTTTTTGCTGCCAGGCACAGCTTTGAGCTCTTTTGTGTAGTGTAGGCTGAAAATCGCTGCTTTGCACGCCTTGATAATAAATACATATATAAAAATAGATTTGTGTGCACCTCATGTACCACAAACATTTGAACATAAATCAAATTGCCCACAGGCAATGCACTTAGCAAATACACACCCATCTGAGGTGTGAGCAAGAAATAACTTCCAAAGCTATCAAAGATTTCTATTTGCTTGGGTTGGGAGGCTAAATGAAGGCCAAATCTTCCCTCTAACTACCTTGTTCTGTCCTTACTTTGATATAATCGTCTCAGCTGTTCCTATATCATCTTTTACACATGCAAATACCTTCTCCACCTTGGTCTCTTTCAATTTCCAGCTGGTTTCACTATGGGAAAATATTGGAAAAGGCTTGTTAAATTTTCTTCCTTCCCTAAACTCTCCTGACTCATTTTCACAAACAAAACTACAGGCTACACTGAAAAAAAAAAAGATAAATCTTGAAAAAAAAAGAATTGAAATCAGCCCAGACATTCAGGGTGTTGACATATTCACTGCTTGTCTCTTGGAGACCATCAAATGGACCTTGGATTTCCTATCACTGATGTGGTGATATAAGGGTGGAGGATTCACACAGGGTGAGGTGAAGTCCCCTAACCCTCCCAGCTGATCCAGGCATCTCTTGCCCCCTATCTTGAATGTGGCTTCCTATTTCCCCAAAGATAGAACCAGACTGTGTTTCCCCCAGGAGAAAAGGACTGTGATCACGCACCAGAAACCTCTGTGCCATCCCACCCAGAATGGAAAGGGGCATTCGTATAGCAGTGAGCTCTGTGTCAAAGCAGCACCGCTTTGGTTTTAATCCCATTATTCTCCCCTCCCTCACACAGCTCCCTGTGAAAGCTCATCCTGGGCCAGGGGTCAGCTGTGAAGGAGAAAAGCAGTTTATTATCCCGGGAGGCTGAGAAGTAGCTGCTATTAATACTGAATAATCACTCTTTCAGAGGATGGCACAGGGCACTGTTGAGACACAGGCTCTGAGTTCATGGGTTCAAGGTTTGGTTTTGCTGTAGGCTCTCTGGATGAGCAGGGACAAGACACTTACTTCTTCTAAACACTCTCTCTTGTATTAGCAGGGAAAAGAGGGTCCTTTTTTTCCCCATTTTGCTTTATTTAGATCATAGGAGTCAGAAGGTTATGAAATATGAGAGCAGAGGGTCTAACATACGGCCTTTTGGTGTTAATATCGTCACTGTAAAAGAACGTGCTTGCATAAACACATATACAGTCTTACACACACAGACAAGTATTTTAGTGTGGTTTCCCGAGGGAAAAGCAGTCCCTACTAAGCATCCTCACTGGAAACAGGCTGTGGCCTGAGCCTGGCACAGAAGCAGAAAGGGAGAGAAGAGTTTCAGGGAGGTGGGGGCAGGGGGTGGACCCTGCTGCTCACAGGAGCACCCCTTGTCCAGGGGAGCCACCTGCACCCCTACTTGGGTGTCCTGAACAGAAGCACAGGCAGGTGGTGTGCACCCTCACATTCTCAGAATTGCAGGGTGGACTGGAAGAACTTGGTCCTTCTCCCTCATCCTTGAAATGCAACTGCAAGTGAGTTTTCCCATACAAGCAACTGTGGAGCTCAGCTCCTGGGACATACTTTTGTTAGGTTTCGGCTATAGCAATCTTTTTTTGTCATATATTCATTGATGTCACATACCACTTGAAACCCCTTTTAGCAGTTACAGGTTCATCCCCTTTCCTCTAAACTCAGATGTGAACTCTCTATTACTCATATATTCACTAAATGATATCACTTAATAGGTTCTCTTTGCCTCTACCACATTTCCATAACTTGTTCTTTAATCTTCCTTTGATCCTGAATACCAGAGAGATTTATGTGTAATTTATTCTTACGTTGTTGTACTTGTTTAATCTTTCATTTTCAGTTGGATTCATTTTCAAACAAGAGCGCTTGTTATAGGTTCAGATTATTGTTGACAGTTGAGACCTACCTGCTCTTTCTGAGACAAGTTTCCATTACTGTTTTTCATCTTTATCAGTTTCCTCTCAACATGTATTTAACTCAAGCGCTTTAAGCGATTGAGCATAACTCCTTTCTGCCTTCAAATGGAGACTGGAGTTTTCCCTTTCTTTGGCATGCGCTTCATTAGACCTTCTTGCTCTAAAGGCAAAAGACATGACATCCTTTTTTCCATCACAGGCAGTTTGTTCATGGTCTGTAACATCAGCTCCATCCCTTTTCCCTCTGCTTTGATCAATGAATGAAGCTCCCTGTTCTCCATTTTTTTTTGTTTTGTATGTGGAGCAAGTTATCATAAATTTGGTGCCTTAGGAGTGCTCTCATCCTTGGTAGGTTTAACAGATGATAAGGGGTGTCTGAAGCCTCTCTTGCAGAACTACCCGAATTAAAGCCTCCAGCTGCCCTCACATTTGAACAGATTAGCGAAGGAACCGATTTGCTCCCCGGGAAGATCATTTCCATCTGTCCACCTGATTCTTCAAAACAGAAGAAGGACGAGCAAGCAGCTGGCCAGCCCCCATGTGATGCTGGCCGGATAACTCTCCGAGGATGCCGCAGAAGGTGATCCATGAGTGAACAGTTTCCCGGAGTTTATTTTGGATCAAAGGAACGAGGTTGCCTTTGGGAAGAAGCTGTGGTAACTGAAGCAGAGACAAAAAAAAAGCCTCCCCAGCTGAGATGGAGACAGCCCACACCTTTTTAAACTATATCAGTCCCTAAAGAGCCTTAGATTCACTTTGAAATCTGAGATCAGCCCAGATTTTGCCATCAAAGTAAGACTTGTTTAAAAAAAAATTAAAAATACAAAGACAAAGGAACCAAAGCTTCTAGCTCACTTGAGATAAATAGGAGAAGAAAGAGAAGAGAAGAGAAGAGAAGAGAAGAGAAGAGAAGAGAAGAGAAGAGAAGAGAAGAGAAGAGAAGAGAAGAGAAGAGAAGAGAAGAGAAGAGAAGAGAAGAGAAGAGAAGAGAAGAATTGTTTGGGTTGGAAGGAACCTTTAAAGTCCACCTAGTCCAACCCCCTTTCAAGGAGCAGGGACACCTTCAACTGGATCAGGTTGTTCAGAGCCCCGTCAAACCTGGCCTTGAATGTTTCCAGGGATGGGGCACCACCACCTCTCTGGGCAACCTGTGCCAGTGTTCCACCACCCTCAGTGTAAAAAAATTTTTTCTTTATGTCCAGTAAATAATTTGTGAGTATTGTGTGGTCCAACACCTGCTGAACAGACACCCTGTGGATGGATGGTCTCACTCTGGGGAGTGACCATGAAAATTGTGGTGCTGCTCCCCTACATCACACACTCAGTCCTGGGAAAGTGAGGCAGGGCTGGCGGGGCAGCCCAGGGCACCGAGCTGAGGGAGTTGCAGGCTGTGCCGGTCCTTGACGCACAGCAGGGATGCAGCCCTCCAAACCACCTGCTTGATTGCATGGTAGGAGCCAGCACTGCCAGGTCTCTTGGCAGCTCTGTGTTGCCTTTCTGATGCAGAGCTGCTGTAAATACAGCCTGGCAAGATGGAGTTCCCTGGCAGTTTCAAGGTCCTGGTGAATCTGCTTTCAACAGCCTTGTTGATGCAGGAATTATGAAATATTTTCTGGGGAAAAAAAATTAAAAGCGGAAATTCTAAAGAAAAAGAAACTATCAGAGTGAAGCTAAAATAGATGGAGTGTATCAGTAATTGAAGTGCAAAAACAAGTGATGAAAATCTCTCAGTTTAGTTCCCCTACATGGAATCTGGCTTTATTGTAAAGGAAAACTCAGAAAGTGAGGCAACTTGAAAAAAAATATTACTCTGCATTGTAATGGCACCATAAGGAAAAAATATGGGAGAAAAAAGCCCATCTAATGTCTCGTTAAAATAGATTTAATCTCATCTCAGACCACAGATGCTAAAATTATTTCATCATAATTGTATTGTTATGGAATGACTGTTCCGTGTAATCTTCACTCTGAATTTCTCAGTGTTATAATGTTTGATTATGAGGGGAGGTAGGTTTTAGTTTTTCCATTCAGCTTTGAAGAGGTGTAAGTAGGTAACAGAAAAAGGGATGTCTGATGCTGATATGTGCAACTTCTGTAAAGTTGCAGGTATTTTAAAAAGCAATCTGATAGCAGACTGGATATTTTTCAGCCTTTTATTCTTTGATTTTGTTTTACAAAGTTGAGAGAAAGGAAAAAAAATCTTCCTTTTCAGACCTGCACTCCATTCTCAGCTCCTCCGAACTGGTGCAAAGCCTGCTGAGGTGTCCCTGAGGGACCAGAGTGGGCTGATGGGAAAAGCCTGGTGGGGCTTTTGTTCATACTGAAATTAGGGCTTCACAGTCCAACTGCAGACCCTGGAAAGACTTATAAGCTCTTGCAGTGCAGATTTTTATTGAAAACAGAAAGGCAGTGTTCTAGGCCACAGCAGCTCCGACAGCAAATGGGAGGTGGGGTATCGCCTTCCTCTTCCTCCTTTGGTGAGGAACACAAGGGGCTCGCAGCGCTCCAGCAGTCAACATAACCTGGATGTCATGTGCATCTCCAGCTTGCTTAAGGCTTCACTAGGTTAGCATTGTCCCTGAACAGGAATTACAGCTCCTCCCCCAAATCCTGTATCAGCACATCAGAGTGAAATCTGTCTGGAGATAACTAGGGAGCTAAAGGGCATTCAGCTGTGCTGCTCGTTATCTGGGCTTGCATAAGGAGGCCAAACCAAATGAGACCCTCAGTGCATAATTAAGTTGTTCTGTCAGCAGCAAAAACAATTAAACCTGGATTCCTACGATTTGCTTCTGAAGCTGTGTGCACATCTCCCACAGAAAGCCAGTGGATCTCCTCCTACAGCATCTTCAACACAGAATCTCCTTCCTGAGGGCCTCTCCTGACCATCTCTGTGTTCTCTGTGCTTTTTCCCCTTGGGCACGCCATGATGATGCTCCCGCCTTATGCTATGTGCTCCACCTCTGCCTTTTGGGCAAAACGTGGGACGTGTAGCCTGGAGCTTTGCAGGAGCCTACATGGGCAATGATTCAGCTCTCTGTCTTCAGCGCAGTCTCCTGTTTTCATGAAACTTGCAGGAATTTCATAGCTTGAAGACCTTTAGCTCCCTGACAAAGTTTGTTGG